>CM039475.1:27194002-27311889 GCA_022433065.1 Begonia loranthoides
AAATTAAAAAATATTACAACTCTATGAGTTAGGGTTCTCTCACCTTGATATTCTTGGATTTCCTTCCTTAAAACCAAACTTAGAGCAATATCCTACCTTCAAATGCTCTAAAGCTTGATCTTACCTTTAAACCTTTGGAGTTGGCCTTCAAAACTTCAAGAATCTCGACAAAAAAAAAAAACACTCAATTTCTTAGCGTCTCCAGCTAGTAATCTTTAAAAATCCAAAAATACAACTTAACGTAGCAAAATATAGGTATTCATATTCCTCTTTCCTTTTAAAATTATGGATATGTGGCAATATTATAAAATGTCAAGCGTCCCACTTAATATTGCCCTTAATCTATAACTAATTATTAGGTATGTTATTTCATAATTTATCACCTTTAGTTTATATATTGCCCTTAATCATAATTTATCACCTTTAGTTTATATAATTGCCCTTTAGTTTATATATATGGATATGTGGCAATATTAATCTTAATTTATCCCCATAAATATCATTTTATTCATTGAAGTGAATTCAATACACCTAATATAAAATTTTGAGTTGTTACATTTTCTCTCCGTGGAAAGGAATTTCTTCCAAAAATTTAGGCATACACTTCTAGAAAGGAATTTCTTCCAAAAATTTCCTCATAAAAAAGGTAAGGGTATTTTTCTTGCATTTTTTACTTTAGTTTCCAAGAGGCTTCCTCCAATCTATGGTTCTTCCAAAGCGTGATCGCCTTTTTTCTCAATACTTTATATTGGAATTCAATTATTTTTTTTGGTTCTTCAACTATTGTCATATCTTCTTTAATCTCTAATTCTCTTCAACCATGTATGTGGGAAGAATCAGTCTCATACACACGCAATATGGATACATGAAACACGTGTATTTTTTAAAGCTGTGGTGGTAATGTGATACGATAGACTACACTTCCAATTTGTTCGAGAATTTGGAAAGGTTCAGTATACTGAGGTGATAACTTTTCTCCTTTCCAAAACCTCTTGATACTTTTCTTTGAATGTACTCTTATGAAGGCTTGATCACTTTCGTTAAACTCTAAATATCACCTTTGTCAATCTACATAACTCTTTTGATGATTATGTGCAGCAAAAAAAACATTGTGTAATAAACTTATTTTTCTCATTGGTCTTCTCTATCACTTTAAGCCCTAATAAAGCTTTGTCATCCACCTCTACCCAACAAAGTGGTGAACAATAAAATATATCTTAAAGAGCTTCAAATAGTGTCATTCCAAAGCTTGATTGTTAGCCATTATTATAGGGATCCAGGATAAAAAAAGGCACCAATCAAATATTCAAACACAAGTAAAGGCCACGACTTTACGCAATAAATCATCACCAATATGAAACCATGTATAAAATAGATTTAATCTTCAAATCAAGGGTTCTAATCCTAACTTCCAACCAAAATACTATAAAACAAGGTTATTTTCAGACAAAATGAAAGAAGAATGATGGAAAATTGAATTTAAAAGAAATAAATGTCAAAGGTTGACCAACTTCTATAGTGACTTTTTCAAGAATGGAGAAAATGTCCCAACTATGAATTCCAACAAATGATTTCATTAGAGACTTTAACCAAGTGGTGAAGAAATAGGATCTCCACAGCGACCTCATGTAATTAAGTCAAAATTTCAAATAAACAGAGAATTACAATAAATTGATGCAGGACCTTCCACTTAGTCTACTAAGCGTTTATGTTTCATGTAAGTCTTCAAGTCCATACGGATTGGGATGGTGACATACTCCAATCTTCTTATTTTTTGCTCTTCTTAGGAAGTGCTTTTGATGCCCTAGTCACTTTTGTTAATACGGAGAACAATGTACCAAAATGGCCATGTCATTATTTTTATCTAGTTTTTCTTTATTTCATTTTAAAATATAGGAGACAGCCACCAAGCATTAGGGGGAAGAAAACGTGCACAGATTCACAGTGAAAATTAAAGGGAAAATGACAAAACAACCATCATTCTTTATTGTTTGTGACAGACAAACCATCATTTTTTTTGCTAACAAATTAACTACTAAACTATAAGAAAGTGACGCCGCCAACATCGCTATCACATTTGCCGTTAAAACCGATAATGTCGCACCGTGGACGTTCGTATACAAACCGTTGCGGCTCCATAGTTTTAAAAAAACCACACGAAAATTTGGATAGCCCGCCGCGATGTCATACTAAACCACCGTAGTGTGCCAATAAACCGCTGTGGTGTCATAGGACACCGCGTGGGCCATCAAAAATATCGTGTGGTTTTTTTAAAACTATGGAGCCACGATGGTTTGTCTTACCATGACACCGCAACGGTTTATCCTCACACCGAAGCCGCCGTGGTTCAAGGTGACTCCTTCGCCTTGTACAAATACACATTACACTCCTCGTGATTTTCTTAGGCATTTTGTCAGCGATTAGCAAACCCAGAGATTTCTCTGAGCTGAAGTGAACCACAGTTTGAAGAAGTTGAAGAATTTGTTGAACACCAAATGACGTCTTGGAGTGTTGAGGAATCTGTTATTAACTGTCAATTTGAAGTGGGGCCCACAACCTCATTTTTTGCCAATGTGGTACGTGGAATTAGAGATGAAGCTACTATAGTGTAGCATTCCGTCTCGGCAACTCTACACGAAGAGGATGAGAAGGAGCTCCGTTCAGTAAGCAAATCAAGTAGTGACGAAGACATAGACATGACCGAGAGTAGGCCTAGATGCTCACCACAAGCAGAATGCACCTTCGCTAGTATGGGGCTTGGAAAAAAGTATGGTTCACTGAATAAAATTAGAGAAGAAATTGTCGATCATGCGTTGAAGAATGGGTATGAGATAAAATTCACCCACAGTGACATACATCTGTTGAGGGCTGCCTACCAGAAAGGATACACGCTTCAAAAATGCAAGGTGAAATGACATTTCAAATAAAGTGCTACAATGACGTTCAAACTTGCTCGAGAAAGATGGAAAGCCGCTATGCTTCTGCCAAATGGGTGGCAGCGCATTACTTGGACAGATTTAAAAATCAAGCTGATTGGGACCTTTATTCTATAATTGAGATAGTTAGGAAAGAGTTTAACATCAACATCACACCCACCCTTGCTAGAAAATCAAGAAATTTAACCAAAAAAATCAACGAAGAGGATGACAATGAGCAATACAAACTCATATGGTCCTATGATTAGGAGATTCAGAGGTCTAATCTTGGAAGGTTGGTGCGTGTTCACCTAAAGATGAGTGCATTTAAAAAGATGTACATGTGTTTGGATGCATGCAAGATGACCCTACAGAACTGTGGTAGACCAGTTATTTCTTTGGATGGTTGCCACTTGAAGGGAGCGACTCCGAGCTAGCTGCTCACTACTGTCACCATCGACGGGAACAATGGAATGTATCTGATTGTTGTAGCAGTGGTTGAAGCAGAAAATAAGGCTTCTTGGAGTTGGTTTCTGGAATTGTTGCTCATTGATCTAAACACCCTGAGCGGCAATGGGTGGACAGTTATTTCTGACCGACAAAAGGTGTGGTTGATTGCTTTTGCCTTCTATGTTTACGTTATGTCTTGTGTACCAATGTTTGACTCATACTATGAATCTTTGTAGGGGCTAGTGCTAGCTGTCAAACAGGTGACAGGGCAAGCAGACCATCAGTTTTGCATCCGCACCTGTATGACAATTTTCAAAAAAAATTTAAAGGCAGGTTGTTCAAGGATGCAATGTGGGCCACATCTAGAGCCACAACAGAGGAGCACTTTGACAGAGAGATGGCGAAGTTATTTTTGCTTGACCCGGTGACCCACAACTATCTACGAGGAATAGATGCGAGATACTGGGCCAAACATGCCTTCTGCTCTATCCCCAATGTGACCTAAGCCTCAACAACCTCACTGAGTCCTTCAACGCCTACATCCTACCAACATGGGACAAACTGATTCTAAGTATGTTCGAGATCATACAAAAGGGCATCATGGGTAGGATCGTGAAAAAAAATGAAAATATGGCTCACTTGATAGACCTTTTGTGTTCGCAGATCAACAACTGGCTCGCCAAACTCCAACTTGTTAGTCGAAATTGGAGCCTCTAGTGTTAAGGAGCTGCCCAGTTTGAGGTCAGCAATTGTAACAAACAATACTCTGTCGATTTGGATAGGCATACTTGTTGCTATTATCGGTGGGAGTTGACCAGCATCCCGTGTGTCCATGCAATCCTGTGCACTCACTTCATGAGGAGATCTTCTCAAGAATTAGTGCATGTGTGCTATCATCGGGAAACATATATGGCGATGTACTCCCACTTTGTCTGCCCAATCAATGGACAAATCATGTGTCCTCCTATGACGTATCTTGATCCAATTATTTCACTGCCATTTAAAAGGCTTCCAAGAAGGCCACAAAAACGTAGAATACGAGATGTGGACGAGGCCCCAAGCAAAACAGTGCTGCCTAGAAGACATATGAACATGACCTGTGACTAGTGTGGGGGTGTGGAGCAGAATTCCCGCACGTACGAAGGTGGAGGCAAGTCTAGTGCATGTGGTGGCAACGGCAACAGAGGCAGAGTTAGAGGTAGAGCCAAAGGAGGCACAGAAAGGTTGGAGGGCACATTTATGGGTTTTAGAGTTCCTGAGATAGTGTCTGACATAGTCCCTGAGACAGTCCCTGAGAGAGTTGCCAAGACAGTTCCCGACATAGTTCCTGAGACGCAAGTGCGCCCATTATCACGTTTATGTTTTCAAGTGTTATTTGAACTATGCTAATTTCATTTACAATGTGTTCTGCAGGAGTATGATGTGCAAGGTTCACAAACACAAACATACACAAATATGGACCTTAACCTTCCTTGATTACAAAAGACAACGCGATGTATTAGAGCTATTGTAGAACATCTACTAAACTATTGTACATGATGGATGTCTGGTTTCGATTCATAGTTAATAGTCATTTTAGTTTGCAGTTGTAATGCACATTATTGTTATAATTGAATTGATATATTGGTTTGATAAATGTGGTTCTTAATGATGAATGGACATTGATTAGTATGCAAATGTCAAATTACCAACTTTGCCTTAGGACAAAATTATAAAATTTTGCAAGAGTTTCTCTTCTTTTTAGTCTATCCCCCCTACAACATTATCAAAACAGATATTTTTCCAAACAAATATATTTCCCAACAAGATATCATCCAACAAAAAAAAAGAAAACATAAACTTGGACACAATCAATGAATTCTTTAGTATATACAACAAAGTCAGTATCCCTACACATCCCAACTACCCTAAGATGGCTGCTTGCCACGTTTCTTCTATAAATCCTTCATAAAAAAAAGACAAATGCGTGTCCACTAGTGTGTGGGATGCTTTGGCGTACAACAGACCCTTCGGGGGTTCATCATCGTGCTCGTGGAAGTCTTCCTTGTTCTTGTAAGCTCAAATCACCTCCAACCCCTGACTCGTACATCGAAAGATCGAATTCGGGATGAAATACAAAGGGATAAATTAGCACATAAGCATAAAGCAATATAAATGAACACAAGGGAAGAAATATACCACTTTTTGTCTGTTGGCGATACGACGATTGCAATTGCTTCAGCCAGCAATGCCTGCTGAGGGAAGTGAGTGTGCAGGTCTAGAGATGACATAAAGCACCCTTGCCTTGGGTGTGTCTGAAATGCACAAAAAGCACGCATTAAAATTGTTGAAATATGAACGACAAACCGGAATCGCGAGAAGTTTATTTACGTGAATCCACCCAAGTGTAAGGAGTGATTTGTCCATTTGAACTTTCCATTATTCTTCTTTGTTCAACGCATAACACTGTATACAAAGAATGCATCACACAGATGAATACTAATATAACACCTTCTGAACTACTTAATGTAACATAACGTAATTCTCACCGTGTTTGACGTCCCTTTTTGATGTGGGAAGATGATCTCAATGATGCTATATTCATCATCTACCAACTTTCCCGAGAGAATTTTGCACGTCTCCACGTATTTTTGAGTATTTCCATAAACATACACCTTGAAAATATTCATCAGTTGACCTAGCTGCAAAAAACATTGACAAGAGACTGTCAGACTAATAAGACATGAATAAGTGCAGACACACGTAAATAATCAAATCAAATACGTACCATGCGCACAAGTTTCAGTGGTGGAGGCTGCGATCCACCCGATGCCATGGTGATGTCTCTTGGTGTAATGGAGCTGCAAATTTCAGACACGTTACTACGTCGCACACAAATAAAGTAAATACTAGACTTTGCGTACAAAGTAAATAACTTACAAGCATTCTGTGCCTTCCGTTGCTGAAGAGGACAATGGAGAAGCTGCTGTAGGGGTTACTCCCTACTCCATTCACTGAAATGCTACCAACATCTCGTGATGGCGCTCCTCTGCTCGCTCTTCCATTTTTCGCATTTGGAGCAGTGTCGTTTGACATTGCTCCTCCATTTTTTTAATTTGGAGCAGCCCCATTTAAAGGTGCTCCTCCATCATGTTTATTCTATGCAGCACCCTTTCATGGAGCTCCTTCATCCTGCGTATCCATCCGGACAGCTTCTCAGACAGCGAAGTAAAATGAGATGTCTAAGGAGGGGCCGATGTTGGAGGCTATTCCTATAACACCCCGACTTTTTTAATTGGATAATCGTTGGGGTATTACCAAGGACGTTCTAGAGCGTTAAGTCTAAGGGTATTTTCATTACGTTTTTTTTCATACACGCGATGTAATTAAGGGACGGGGTAGTTAGGATATTACATAGCAAATTTATACGTGTTATTTTATGATGTGTACGTATATGGAAAATATTATAGGACAGAAGTTAAGTGAGAAAATTGTGAGGAAAAGTTGTCCAGGGCATTTTCGGACACCTGCGGACGACGCTGCGGACGAATCATGTCGTACGCAAACGTTTGGAGCATCGTCCCGAGTGTTGGGATGACTCAGGACACAGATTCCCGTCCTAATTTGCCTATGCTACGAGAATTCAGATGACCCCGGACGATTGTGGACGCAGGCGGACCTTATGAATTTGAATCTGTCCAATTTATGGACAAATTTGGATGACCCCAGACGCCCATGGACGCAAGCAGATGTTATGGATTTTAATATGTCCAATTTATGGAAAAATTTGGACACGTGTGGATGCTTACGGATGCCATATCGCGTCCGAATACGTTTTTGAATGGTACAGACTAGGACGAGGATGCCACTACTCATCCTAGAATGCGATTTTGCCTACGGTATTTTATGTTTTTGGACAATTGCTGACGAGACCAATGTGTCCGCACTCGTCCAAAATAACCCAATTCAGCGAATAAATTAGGGTTAAAATGATAAAATCTGTCGTGTAGTCCATAAATGCTCGACAATGGAGATACGAAATCATCTCCTCCCCATGTTGGATGCCTTTCCCTCCTATGCCTGAAGCAATTCCCTCCCTCTCCCATGCAGTGTACGGGTTTTCTCCCTCCATCCCGGCACAGCCTTCCTCCTCCTCTGCCATTTCTTTAGTCTTCAGCTTCCCTTTTTCCTGCGTGAGTTCTTCCCCTTTTCCAGTGACAGACCTTCGTGAGAGCTCTACTTGCGAGAGTGTGTGAGCTGGTGAGCTGTTGTGTGCTGCTCCTTGTTGTCCCCATATTTATGTCTTCAATTAGTTATGGAATATGGGGTGTGTCTTGGCCATTTGGAGGCCCTACACCGCAAGTGAGTGCGTGACTGGTAGATTATTGGTACTCTGTAGTGTTTACATTGTTGTTATTATTTCGTTGTTGTCTATTAGTTCCCTTGTGATGGTGTAGCTTCCTTGTTGATATTGCGTAGATATTCTGTAGATATTGCTTTTCTTATTGCTAGTTTTGTTATGAAGTTTATGACTGCTCTGTGATTTGCTTTGATCGATAAATTGTTTTGATGAATACTTAAGGTTTGAAGGTGATAAGCGTAGAATGACGAGTGTGTAAATGATGAGTAGCATGAATGAGTTAAGGATTTTCGTGACCATTATGTCCCTTGTTAAATACTTGTTGTCTTTAATTCTCTGTATTAATTCAACTGTCATTTCATTAATTCAATGTATAGCATGTTAAATTAACCCGATTAGCATGTTCAATTAACTAGCATGTTTAGATTGATTAACTAGCATGTTTAAATTAACTAACTAGTATGTTTAATTAGCTAACTAGCATGTTTAGTTAGCAGCATGTTAATTAACTAGGACAACAATTCGATTAACTAATTAGCATATTTAATTAACCAACTAGAAGAAGTAGTAGCACGTTTTTTAATTAACTAGAATGAATTAACTAGTAATTAACTAAACTTTAATATGACGAGCCAAGCATGTTTAATCATCATCCTTTCTTGAGCATATAATTAACTAGGATAATAAACTAGACTATTAATTATAGCATATTAATTAATTAGAATAAAAACATACTTAATTAACTAGAATAAGAATTACCAATTTATAAGCATGTTTCCATTATTCATTGTCTATAGCATGATCCCGTTTAAATCAATAATCATAAACATGTTTAGTTTAATCTTATTACATGTCTGAGCATGTTTAGTTTTGTTTAGGTCAACGAGCATGTTTAGTTTATTGTTCCTTCGCTGTTTAGAATCGATATTATACTTGTTTTCTGTTATGCGCTTTTAATTATGATTGTCCTCTGTTTTGTACTTTCAATTATCGCTATTCATTTCATGCGCAATTTCTATTATAGATGCTTTCATTTCAATGCGCAATTCAATTACTGCTAACGTTATGTTATAAAGCATCATGCACCATGTTAGGTTGAGAATGTAGGATTATGCAACATGTTAATAGAAACTAATAGGGTGTAATACCCTAAAAATGTATTTTCCTTTTTGGTGATGTAATAATTATGAATAATCTTAATATAGGAATATTGCGTCAGATTATGCAATGGTGAATGTAAGTTTTGTATGAAAAGTAGAGGGTTAATGTTGGAAAATTAACCCAAGTATGAAAAACGTAGGAAAAATGTGTACTGCGGAGTTTCGGACGCATGCAGATGCCGTACGGACGAAAATTTGCATCTGCAACACTGTTGAGCCGTGCCCCTGCACTTTGGGACAACATGGGGATGGGAATCTTCATCCTAAACTTAGTTTCGAACAACTATGCGGACGATGCGGATGAGAGCGTTCACGTCCGCATTGAATCTGTACAATTTTGCGACAATTTGGACGGTCGCGGACGAAGAAAACATCGTCCGATTTGACTCTGGACAAATTTTGGACACTTTAGAATGCTGCAGACACCAAACTGTGTCCAAAAAATCAATTGCGGACGGTACGGATGAGAGCTGAGGATGCATTTTCTCATCCCAAATCGACTTTCAGATGGTGCGGACGACTCAACTCGTCTGCAATGTCAGGAAATTCCAAGAAACCCATTTTAAAATCGTCTCTCTTCTGATTTCTTGTAGAAATCAACAAAACTCTCCCTCCTTCAGCCTTCCCTGCAGAAATGTCCTCCCTCCCTGCAAAATGGAAGCTTTACACTTGGCTCTCTCTCAATGGACCACTCTCCATTGGTGGGTGTGACTATCTCCTGGAGCTGTAGATCCCCAGGGTTGCAGTGTTCAAATTGGGTCTTCTCTCTCCTTCCTTACTCTATAAGGTAAGCCTTCTTCCCTGTGTTTCCTCTCTGAAGAACGTGAGTGAGTTTTCTTTTAGTGAGAGTGTGGTTATGCTGTGAGGAATCTGGGGGAGTGAGTGGTAAATTGAAGTGTTACTTTGTTGGAATGCTTTTCTGATCATCTGTGGATTTCAGTAAAGGTAAATATTTGTTCTTGGGTAATATTACATTGGTTATGGATCCTCATATTGGGTTGAATTGGCTATGAAATTGGAATATTGATGTTGTTCTTATCTAGGAACTGTCAGGAGATTACAGAGTGAAGACACCTCTTAGCTGATCGGTTGATTTTGAGCTGATTATTAAGGTAAGGATTAGAATATGTTTGGCCAAAGGATGGCCCTACATTACGGGTCCTTGTTTGCTTGTTGTTGATTTATTGTTCAGTGTTAGAGTGTGAAGTGTAGATCATAGTTTAACGTTGAACATTTAGAAAAGATTTGATAAAAAGCATGAAGTTGATATTGGATTTTGAGTTAAAAATATGATCAGTAGAAGTTAGTGAATATCATTTGAACTGAGCTTGGTAGAGTGCTTAAAAGATTGTACTATTAAATTGGACATCATTGTCAGTACTCTTTATCTCTAGATAAGGAATATACATTGTTAAGGATAGATTGAATACCAATGATAGACGCTATAGATTGTGAATTTCTGCTCATATATTATATTAGGACTTTTATGCTTGGACGAAACTGTGAAATGAACTAACTACTATCATTGGGTAGATCAAGTATAGTAAACTGCTCTTGTACCCGTTATTGATATCATTGAGTTCCATATACCCTTACATGTCATCTTACTTCAAGTTAAATCTGAAACATGCCAATATGTATAATTGAATAGAGTTGAAGTAGATTCCATGTCTGGTTAGATTAGAATGTGAATTACCCTACTCGCATCGTTAATGGTCAGGTCAACTCTAAGATAATAATGTCTTGCCTCTCTCATGCTAAAACTAGTTACTCAAACATGGTGACACTACTCATGATAGTTTTTCTTGAGATTTACTTGTGACATAAAACTGTAGGATTACTTCTTTTCTGTTATTCCTGTATTTGATTGTTGGCATTCATGCATTCATCCTAGGACTTATGAAATTATTCACATGCTATATGTCATCCTAAAATTTATGTAAATAGGCATGTGGGGGTTTGGGGGAATTAGGAATGATTGTTGTGGTGACACCCCTATTGGAGTGCCTACCTCCACTTAGGGGGCACAAAGGCATAGGTTAAGCCACGAGAATCGTAAGATTCTCGATTCCCTTGTATTGAAATCCCCAATGTCTTCAACAAAACGACTAGGTATGGCTCGTGGTGACACCCCTATCGGCGTGTTTCCCTGTAGGAAACATAGGTTAAGCTACGAGAGCAATTGATTTATCCATTGCCCCAAATAACAGATGAGATACGGATCTCCTCTGTAATGCAACATATGAACATGCACATATGCATTGCATTTATATTCTGATTCTTGCTGGGCCTTAGGCTCATTGTTTTCCCCATAATGTAGGTGATGATTTTAATGAAGAATTTGTTTCGGTTGAGGAAGAGGCGTTCCAGGATGATCCCTCGTGTTATCAACAGATTTGACCTGCTAGATGCGAATCATGTATTTTGGGAAGTGATGGTATTTTGAATGAAGGGTATCTTGGTAATTTCTACTAGTAGTGTTTTGAATATTTTAAATATTGTAATAGGGACTTGGAACTTTTGTTGAACACACCTTGGAACTATGTTTGAAATTTTATTATTATTTCGCAAATGCTTCCTCTGATTTCATTTCTTTTAAAAACATATTTCAAATATTAGATAAATAAAGCGAAAAATTTTTCTATGACGTATTTGTAAAACAATAAAAACGTTTTAAATTAACGAGGCGTTACATAGGGAGTGCCACCAGGGTGGTACTTAAGCATGCATATGTGAGGTAAAATGTTAAAGAAAAAAAGGAGAAAAGGGAGTTAGGGGCGGATGGATAGCGAGTTCTAGTCTGCAACTAGGCGAAGTCCCTCCCTAATTGGGTACGGGAGTTCTAGTTGCAAGTAAAAGATTAGATCTGATCCACTACACCATTGCACGACAAAATCCTTCAATCTTCCGTTCGAAGTACAAGTACCAAACGAATGGATTAAATTAAAGTAAAGAATAAACAAACGAATAAACGTAATGAAAGGATTGGTTTGGGTGGCCCCCATTCCAAAAAGAACTAAAGATAGACATGTCATAATTGCATTAAACTTTTTTCCTCACTAAGCCATTGGGCTTACAGTTTACTTGTGGTATAAGTAATTGTATGCGAAAAGGACGAACAAATGATAAAGATGACGACCCGATAATGAAGCAAGGACGAAAGATTTGCATGCTCAAGACTCGTGGTTGGCCAGGCTAAGAGTGTAACACCCCGACTTTTTAAAGTTCGATAATTATTTTTATTAGGGTATTACGAAAAACGTATTCGTAAGAATTTCATTTATAGAGATTAAATAGAATTTACAGTAATTAAAAATAAATAGTAATTTAATGAAATTAAATTATAATGTTTGTGATTAATTTAATTGTGTTACGTTTAGGAATTTATTTGGGATTATTGGGATTAATGAGATTAATTAGATTTATTTGAATAGTAAAAGATTAAATTGTATTTAATTTAATTAATTTAAATTAATTAATAGTGTAAAGGTTGAACCGGTTCAACAAGAACAGGTCCAACCATTGATTAAATCAATGGCCCGGCCATTTCTTGCGAAGGAGAGAGATCCGAGAGAGAAGGAGACGGTGACTGAGCAAGGCGAATGGTGAACTGTGAGCTCGGGCTCGGCTCGGGTGCGTATCTTCCAGAAAATGGCGAGCGATGGCGGGCGCGGGAGGTGGCGTCGTAGGTTGCAGTTAGGTCACAGATTCGACAGATTTTGTGGGATGAATCGGAGCTCCCACAGGTAGCATTTTATGGTGTCGGTTCCAGGTAGGTCGAATAGATTTCTTCCTCCTCTTCCGTTTTCTGTTGATCGGGCTTTGATTGTGAGCAATCGGCGATTTGTGGAGAGATGCAGGGGAGTCGGTCTGCGATGCGATGCGGTTTGGCATTCGGTTTTACTCAATAGTTTATTTTCATTCTCAACGCATTATTTACACTTTCGCAACGTTTTATATTAATGGTTTTAATTTAATGCTTCCGTATAAGTTTTACAAAAAATGGGATTTTATCTCAAGTTTTACGAATGATTAGTAGCGATCCGGTCACGCTCTGATTTGTTTTAAAAAAGAAATTTCAAATTTTCACACATTTCAAGGAATTAAGAAAATCCGGGTCGTTACAAATGAAAAAATTGGTTTGGGTGGCCCCCATTCCAAAAAGGACTAAAGATAGACATGTTATAATTGCATTAAACTTTTTTTCCTTACTAAGCCATTGGGCTTACAGTTTACTTGTGGTATAGATAATTATATGCGAAAATGATGAACAAATGATAAAGAAGACAACCCGATAATAAAGCAGGGACGAAGAATTTGCACGCGCGAGACTCGTAGCTGGCCAGACTAAGAGAGTAGAAAAGGGATAATGGTTGTAATTTAAATTGTAATTAATTATCTAGTTTTTTTATTAAATTTCTTTCATTAAATTATTTACGCTTCTACGATGCTTTAAACAAATGATTTTTATAACGCTTCTGTATTTTATTAATTGGATTTTCAATACGAGTTTAACGAAAGGTTAGTAGTAGTTCGGTTTAGTGTCGCGCTGTGATATGTTTTAAAAGAGATTTCAACAATTTTACAAAAGTTTAAAAGGTTGAGCCATTGCACCTCGCTTCTTCGGGGTCTTGCATACCCATCCCCCTCCAACATTGTTGAGGCCCATTCTATCCACATTCACTTTGTTATAGACGTTTGTGGCTGTCTCTTCAATTCTTGGCTCATCCTTTGATATGGGTACCCCAGACTGCTGCAATCCTCTAGATAAGCCAGTTAAATGGCAGACTTTTGGTTGAGTTGTTGAGTCAACATATTGCACCGGCTAAGTCAGCTTTCACCAACAATTGTTGAATTCCCAACTCTGCCAACGACTCCAGTTCTACTATTTTAGAAACAATAATTGAACGGTGTTTAACATCAGCTTCATACCGTTCCTCTACATAAGCTGTCCTGAAGAGTGGGGAGTCCCACTGCAATGGGTTGGAAATGGACCAGTGCACCTTCGGCCGGTCATTGTTCAGATTGTGGCACAATTCCACCATATTGCACCGCCACGGTTTCTCCAGATTGCACCGCATGGGTTTCTCCATTGTGCCCCTACGTGGTTTCTCCATCTTGCATTGCAACGGTTGCTCTTTGCGCCGCTGGTGATCCTTCTTGCACCGTAGCTGGTTCAGATCAGTGAACTTCGCGGATGATGTCAATTGCAAGCCGACAGTGTTGATGGGCAGTGTCCGTCATTTTTGCCCCTGGTTGCCGGTAAGTTTGTGACGTATCACCCTTTTGCTTGGTCAGTATTTTCTTTGCACGGGATTTCATTGGTCTCGCTTAAAGTGGAGCGAAAGTCAGAGAGTTCGATGGTTCGCCTAAGGTTGTTTGCGGTGAAGATGCCCAGAGCCCACGATCGAGTCTTATGTAGTTCGACAGAGAATCAACGAACGAGGTATGCTAAACCGCAACGGTTTCATAAGGAACCGCAGTGGTGTGAGGATAAACCGTTGTGGTGTCATATGACACCGCAGTAATTTATTGGCATACCACGATAGTTTGGTAAGACACTGTTTAGTATGAAACTGACGGGCTATCGAAATTATCGTGTAATTTTTTTAAAACTATATAGCTCAGACGGTTTGTATGTGAAATACACGACATTATCGTTTTTAGTGATAAAAATAAAAGTGACGTTAACAATGTTATTTTTTTATAATTTAATAATTAATGTGTTACCAAAGAAAAGAAATGACAGTTAATTTACAAGGAAGTGTAAAAAACGAGGGTTGTTATGTCATTTTTTTCAAAATAAAAGGAGAAGAAAGGAAGAGTGATTGATGGTGACAAGTGATGTGGGGGTAGAACAGAGCACAGGCAATGATTAGGATTGGACAATATTATTATTTGCTTTTGAATTTAGATCTTCTTTTAAACATCTTGAACATTAGTATTTGTATTTTTAATCTATTAAATAATAAAGTTTATATTTACAAAATGGAGAGAATAAGAAAATAAATAAGTTAGGGACGTGTCCTACGCGGAGGAGACAAATAAACGCGGCTCTGTATCACCGTCTTCCCGACCCTGAACCCTGGCACCACAGTGAACCAAACCTTCGGTTCGGCGACACTGGCGGCCTTTCCCACGTCGTCGTCGCCCAAGTCGAAGAATGAAAATGTCGCCTGTGCTGTAACACTTTCCATGTACATCTCTGAGAATCGACTGTTCTTTTTCACCTTAAAAATGTTGATTTCTTCATCCATTGAGAACGCCAAGCAATGGAGAAGCCACACCCGCTTGGATACCTCGGAAAACGCAGTGAAAAATTCTGATTCCGGTATTCCCCCTGATTTCACAATCTTTCTCTGGTTCAAGTTCCCGAACAGAGAACATTCCATTTTCGCGTGGACGAGTTTTAGGTACTTGGAAAGCGTAAATTTTGAGAACAAGGAGTTAGGGTTTCGGGAAAGTAAGTTTCTAGGGTTTATGGGTTTAAGATTCTTGAATTCTTCGAAGAAATTAATCCTTCGATTATGATCCAGAGGAGAAGATTCGGTCTGGAAAGTGAAATACGGATAGCTGAATCCTTCGAACATAGTTCTGCAGACGAACAATTCGAATGCGAAGATCCGATGACTTGGCTCTGCAAAAAAGGTATCGGATTCGACGATGAACTTCACGGCGGTGTCGAGATCCCAACGCGACGATTCCATTTCGTTCGTCATGATTTTCACAAAATTTCGAATCGATTTCAGCGCATAGTGAAGAACCATGACGAAATGAGTAGGAGTAAGCGAAGAAAATTGAAAATTATCAAACATGGAGATTGAGCCGCTCGAATTAAGCTTCTTCTCCATGGATTTGTTGAACGAGGTAGTCTCTCCGAGCTGTTTTTGCAGTAAGACGAGTTCCAAATCCTTCACCTCCGATTCCGCTTCAAGTTTCTTGATCGTAATCTGGTAGGTCTTCATCAAGCTCTGCTGCTCTTGAATCTCGGAAAGCATCAACGTCACCTGAGGAGAAAGATGCAGCTCTTTCTTCAAATAGCTTTGCTTCAATTCGGAGATGGATTTCAACTCGTCGACTACGGCTTGGTCCGCAGATTGAATGGCGATGCCATTGTAAGGATTCTGAGCAATTTGAAGCTCGGCGTAAGCGGCTTTAATGGAAGTAATTTCAGCGAAAAGCTTGGCAACCAGAGCCTCCAATATCGCTCTGCGTCGAGCTTTGGCATCTTCGTCCTCATCGAAACTCTGTGATTTCCCACGCGTGGTAGAGCCGTCTCTGGGCTTAGATTGGGAAGTAAGAATGCAAATTCCTTTTTTAGAGGCGGCTTTGAGATTGATGACTCTGTGAAATGTTGTAGCCAACTTGGTCTTCTTCTTTCTCCTGAGGGAAGATCTGGTTCCAATCTGCTCCATAACAATTATGGACAGAGAGGGAGAGACGAAGGTCCTTCGATGGCGGAGAACAAGAAGAGTAGAAAAAGAGAGCCCAAACTTTGACTCTATAGCCCACACACGCTTCCTCCAATTACGAGAGAGAGAGAGAGAGAGAGAGAGAGAGAGAGAGAGGATCAAGGTGTGCTCGAATGGCGAAGAAGAGGAAGAGAAAAAGGAGAAAGAAAGTGGGCGAGGGGGGTTCAAACAAGAGATTCTCCATGGAAAAGCACAGCCCCAAACTTTGACTCTTGACCTTCAAATCAATCCAGTCACACACTTGTCACTTAACCACATTTTAAAGTGCGCCAAAATAAAATATACTATTTTGTATATTATATAATTAAATTTTAAAATATGCATTGTAATTTACTGACTATTTCAATTTATTATCCAATCCTAAATTTTTCATAGTTTATTTTATTTTTAAATATTTTTTTCAAATTTTTTATATTAAATTTAATGACATGGCAATTTATTTCCATAATCAACTCAGTACAAATATAAAAACATAATTAAAAAAAATTATGAAATATGAATAACGCAAAGAGAAAGGTTAGATAAATTTTGCTAACTAAAAATTTGAAGTATGAAAAATAAATTACTATATTATCTAGATAAATCTATTTTTGTATGATGTAAAAGATTTTATGAAATAAATATTTTAATAAAAAAAATACAGGAAATTGTTTATTGTACAGCTTGATATAACGCAACGGAAGTTAAAGTAAAAATAGTATTGGGTTAATTAAAGTGTAAATTGTTGAAGAATGTGTAATTGGCATTTTCGGTCGAGTCATTAGTTGATGATCGTAGTCGAGAAGTTCTACCGAAATGCATTACAAATTACATTTTGATTTTCGGTCGATAAGTTGGTTGAGGTTGCGATCGAGAAGTTCGACCGAAAGACATTAGAGATTGCATTTTGATTTTCAATCGATAAGGCAGTTGAGGTCACGGTCGAGAAGTTCGGCCGAAATGCATTACAAATTGCATTTTGATTTTCGGTCGATGGACGCAGTTGGGTATCTCGACCGAAATGTTGAGCAGAGGCAAAATTAGAATAATCGGTCGATGCTGTGGTTGATGGTTCAGTCGACTTCCTCCACCGAAAAGTATAGTTTTAACGAAATATATGTTTATGTCGCAACCATTTCTTGTGTTTTCTCCCGATGTTTTTCCTTTTCTCCTAAGGCGATATGGAGCTTTTCACGTGGCGTCATTGAAGTGGACCTCTTCCTTGAATATGGGTGATTGTCCATCAGCTCCTGCCCCGCGTAAAGCTCCTTCTTGTCTATAAATCGTGGGCAGCAGGTGAAGCATTTTGTCATTTTTTTTTGGTTATAGAGTGATTAAGAGTGAAGAGTGTTCTATTTCTTCATTGAGTCGAGTGTGGAAAAGTGGGAGAAGGGAAGCTCATGGCTTGGATTTTCCTAGGTGTGTTGCTGTTCCGTGTGGGTGCTGTGGTTCGAGGGGATAACTTGTTGTGGAGTAGCTTTTCGGTAAAAGGTAAGAAATTGGATGTCAGTTGGCTAATGGGGCCCTGCATCACGGGACTTTGTTGTTGATTCCTACTTTGTAATACCTCGATTTTCAATAACGAAATTAAGTAAGAATAATTCAAAATTAAGTTACATGTAATAGAATTGTTTGGTTAATTAATACTAGTGGATATCATATCATATTGCACGGTGATACGTCTTAAATTATGCTTGAAAAGTATAGGGTTAATGTTAAAAATAGATTGAGGTGTAAAAGTTGAGAAAAAGGTGTACAACGAGTTTTCGGACGCGCCTTATCTCGTCCGAAAAAGAATTCGGACGACTGGTCTCGTCTGAAAAGTCAGAAAAATCTGTGAAACCCATTTTAAATTCAATCTCTGTCTTCTGATTTCTTATTCCACACGACGAAGTCTCTCTCTCCCCAAACTCCCTGCAACCTATCTAGTCTCTCCCCTCCAAATTTGATGGTTTTCCACGTGGGATTCACTCATTAGACCACCTTCCCTTGAGATGGGCAATGCTCAGCCTTCAACCTGCAACTTCAGTTATCCCTGCAGCTGCTACTTCTCTTCCTTTGTCTATATAGGTATGTCCTCCTCTCTGTATTTCCTTGTAAGAACGTAAGTGAGTGTGGGAGTGCTTGTTGTTGAGTGGGTGTGAAAGACTTGAGAATTTGGTGGTTGCCCTGAAGACTTGAGCTGTAGGAAATCGTCCACCGTGGAGGTAAGAATTAATTTTTGGAGTTATTGGTCTGATCATGATTTCTAGTTTGGATTGAATGTGTAATGGACATTGAATCTAAATGATATCTTTGTTTTGGTATTACTAGAAGTTGGAAGGGTTGAACACTTCTTAGGCTGCTGTTTTGCTTGATCCGCTTGATTAAGCTACTGGAATATTTGAGGTAAGAATTTGGAATTTGTTTTGGCCAAAGGATGGCCTTACCTTACTGGTTTTGTTTGCTAGTTATTGAATATATTGTCTAGTAATTGAATGTGAACCATAATTGTTGGTTCAGCCCTGTTATTATTGTTGATTCCTGGAAATACAAACTGTCACCATGATAATTATTGAGAATAGATTTGATGAAAAGCATGATCAATGGAATTTGGTAAAAGAGTTTAGAAAGTTATATCGTCTTGGAATCATTGTTGATATGCTTGTGACTGGATAGGATCTTGGAATCATTGTTGATATGTTTTGTGTGATATATTGTTGACTGGATGATTGGATGCAAAGCATGACTGGTACAATTGTTAGCTAATCTGAACTTAGTATAATGTTGGAAATTTGGACTGTCAGTTCTTTGGGATCCTTGTCAATGTGGTTATGACCAAATGAAACATATGAACTGTCTGATACAATTGTTGTCCAAAGCGAGTAGTGGTAGGTATTACTTTGTGAAATCATGGATTTTGGTATTGCTAGGTCATGCCTAGAGTTTCTAATTGGATTAACCTTGGGACTTGAATTGCTGTCATGTTGGGACTTGATACGTCAATACAGTGCCTTTAAGTTAAACTTGGGTTAATGATTTTAGTAAGTAGGAAATGAATATGTGTTGAGATAGATGAGTTGTGATTTTAATGATAAATGTCATGAAATTGTGAAGGTATAAAAAGGAAAAGGACAACGTTAATTTATGAACCGCGCTAGGAATGCCAGGTAAGTGATACGCATGTGGTTTGGTCCTTAGGGCCCCACATCGCAAGAAATAGGAGATGCATGTTTTGTTGTTTACAGTATTTAATAGCACCTTTCCATGTTTACAGTATTTAATAGCATGTTTCAGTGTTTACAGTTTAAAATAGCATGTTTTAGTATTTACAGTTTTAAATAACATGTTTCATTGTTTACAGTTTTTATAAACATGTTTGATAAATTGTATGTTGGTTGCGCTATTTAAATTCCTCTAGTTGAGAATGTATGCATTCATGAGCATTATGCATCATAGTTTTCAAAAGATACGAAAATGGTTTCTATGCAGACTTTTGAAAAGGAAACAAAGAAGAAACAAAATGATTACAAAATGACAAGAAGAAACAAAATGATTACAAAATGACAAGAAGGAAACAAAGAAGAAACGAGACGGTTGTGAAACTTAAAGAAATAAACTTAAATGGGTGTGACGAGATGTGAGGTTGGTTAGCCGCCCCTCCTCGTCAAGTTTAGACATCTCTAACACTTTCAAGATAAAGATAAACATAAACGGGGTCGTCTGGGGATATGAGGTTGAGTTAGTCGCTCTTCCTCATCAAGTTTAGACATCTCCACGCCTTTCAAGATTAAGACACACAACAAACATAAACGGGGTCATCTGGAAATGTGAGGTTGAGTTGACTACTCCTCCTCGTCAAGTTTAGACATTTCCAACGCCTTTCAAGTTTAAGACAATAATAAACATACAACGGGGTTGTTTGGAAATGTGAGGTTGAGTTGGCTGCTCCTCCTCGTCAAGTTTAGACATTTCCAATGCCTTTCAAGATAAAATAAAGATAAAGATAAAGATAAACGGGGTCGTTTGGGGATGTGAGGTTCGCCTCGTCAAGTTTAGACATCTCCAACGCCTTTCAAGATAAAGTAAAGCAAGGATCAAATAAAGAAATGAACAATAAAGTAAAGTCAAGATAAAACAAAGTTAAGATCAAGAAAACGGTAAAAGAAAAGAAAGAAGAGAAACAGAAACAGAAAACGAAAAGAGATTTAAAAGTTGCATGACATATGCATCATACCTTTTATTTTATATCACTTACTGTGCATTAGGCTCGTTAGTTAAGTCTTGCGATGTAGGTACACGCACTGGTGAACAGACTAAGAGCCAGTTGATGAAGGATTTGCACGAGAGGATCTTGTGGCTGGCTTGGCTAAAGGATTTAAAAGGAATTTATTTGTAAAAAGGGTTTGTAAATTATTTAACATTCTTTAATGCTTCGTTTTACTTCCGCTGTGTTTTATAAAAAATATTGTATTACTTTTTCTGCAATTGTAAATGTTTTAAGAAAAGAATTTTAATGCTCGGGTTTTATAAAAAGAAGTTTTACTCTGATGTTATAAAAAGAAAAGTTTTAAATTTCACACGATTTCAAGTAAATAAAAACCGGGTCGTTACTTACTTTGTTTGGATGAAATTAGTGCTTTGAATACTTGCTGCCAATCCTTGAATACTTGCTGCAAATTGTTAATATGTTGTGAATGAAAGAAATCAAATACTATCATAAATACTTGTTGCAAATTGTTAATATGCTGTAAAGGAAAGAAATCAAATACTATCCTGATAATTGGATAAGAGAAATGGGAAGATTGTTGTCCGTGAGGTTGTGAAATGAATTGTTTTGTCGAGTTTTGGATGATTTGACACTGCCATATGTTGTTGGTTAAGATACTGGACCACGTATGAGTTTGTTTAATTGTTGTGAAGCATGTCCTGCATTGCCTAATATTTTCTCTTGTTGTTTCTGGTTGTGAGCTATTGTGCTAGCATTGGATTAGTTTCTGTTAATTATAATCTAACGAGAAGTGGAAAAATGACCGATGAATAGACGTTAACCATGAGGAGAGAAAATGGACAGTGAGAAATTGGTTAAAGTATTATACTCTGTTAAATTGTGTATGAACTGCTCTTGGTTTTGCCCTGCTTGTGGTAAATGTTCCTTGGACCCTAAATTATTCTCTGCTAAATTGCATATGAACTGCTCTTGGTTAATTAGCATGTTAATTGCTCTCTATCAACAAATGCATAGCCTGAATTGATAGTCATTATATTAAATTACTCTCTGCCTTATTTTCTATCATTCATTGTTAAGGTGTTGCAAGGTAAGGCTAATTTACTTTGGTTTGATTGTGAACTGTTATCATTGATAAAATGCTATGATACCTCTTTTGTATATTCCATATTTGGTTGTGGATTGGATATGGCATGACATTCATGTATTATGATAAGACTTACGAAAATGTGGCATATGCACGACATGTTTAATGAAATGAATGAATACACATAAATGGGTATGTGGGGGTTCGGGAGATGGGTGACAATTCTTGGTGATGACACCCCTGATGAAAAGCTCGCCCCAGGTGGAGTCCGAGTGTTAGTTAAGCCACAAGACCAACATATATATCTTTTCTCTGGTAACGAAATGTAAAGACAAAAAAGATGGATTCTTTTTTTAGACAAACTACATAAATACCCATGAGCATGAGCATTTCATTCTATGTCTTAGACTCATCGTTTTATCCCATGATGCAGGGGATTTTAATGATATCAGTGTTATCGATGTGGAGGAGGAGACATTGCCTGTTGAGCTCTTAGGTTATCAACTGGGTTCGACTTAAGAATTATTGCTCATGAAAAATAATACTGGTTGCTTTGAACAATTAAGCATGGTTTTAAATTCGGTAAATGTTTTGTAAGACAATGGACTTTTGTTTAAAGTATTAAAACTATGTTTTGAAATTATTCTGCTTAATTACTTTGATCCATTTTTTGAATTCATGTTTGTAGTAAATTAAAGAAAATATTTTTTTATAACTAAAAAATGAAAGAAAAAAAAAGTTTTAATAACGGGGGGCGTTATAGCGAGACATACCTCGCATTCACGTTCTTCATTAAAAAATATCTTTTGGATGTCTCTTGGCGTTGGAAGACGTCCAAAGATCAACTTTGAACTTTAACAGGTCTGCAATCGACGTGATCTTCCAGTGATTGAGATTTTTTAACTTTTCGATCACCGAGAAAAAAATCTGTGGATACTTAGTTTATGAAGAATGAGTGACCGCGCATGAGGTATATTTGGGAAAATATTGGTGATCGCATATGTGTTTGTATCTGCAGAAGTGTTAGTGTTTTCAAATACTTAGTTTAAAAAGAACACGTGGTCCACATGTGTTGTGTTTGCTGAGTGATCGGATATCCATAGTGAAAGCGTTGGTGTCAGCGAAATGAGGTTTGTCAATCGAAAGACATGACGTGACAGAATGTGATTGGTGGAAAATGTGAGCGAATATCCAAAGCGAAAGCGTTGGTGTCCGCGGATGTGAGGTGGAATCCGCAAAATGAGGTACGTGATTGGCGGACGATGTAAACGGATATCCACGGCAGAATCATTTGTGTCTATGAATGTGAGGTAGAATCTGCAAAATGAGATAGCAAATTGTGATTGGCAGACGATGTAAGTTGTTACTGCGACAGAAGCGTTGGTGTCTGCAGATGTGAGGTGGAATCCACAAAATGAGATATGTGGCAGACTATGATTGGTGGAGAATGTAAGCAGATATCTACGCAGAAATGTTGGCATCCGCGGCAAGAGTGTTGGTATCCACAAATGTGAGGTGGAATCTGCAAAATGAGGTGCGTGGCGGATTGTGATTGGCAGACAATGTAAGTAGATATTCGCATTGGCCAAAATAAATCATGTGCATGACACACACGATTTAATGAGGAAGCAGAAACAGATGGAGAATGAGACATTTGCAGAGAGAATGATGGACTTGTGATCGGCTCACGTTAATTAGGGAGAAAGTAGATATTCGTGAACAATGAAGCGAAAAGGAACACGTCTACGGATAGAAAGAATCACATGCACGACATACACAATTTCATAAGAAGGCATAAATGAATTGAGAAGGGAGTGTCCACTAGAGGTGTACAATAGTCGGTTCAGTTCGTTTTAGGATCGAACTGAAACCAAATCGAATTTTTTCAATTTGTAAAATGTGAACCTAAATTGAACTATTTAAGAACCAAAAGCAAATGAAAACCGAAACCGAACCTAAATTTTTTGTTCGGTTTCAGTTCTACTGATTGTATAAAATAATATATATATATATTTTTTATTTTTATATATAAATATAAATTTAATTTTTACCAATATAAATTTAACAAAAGTAATTAAAAGGCAAAACAAACACTTACTTCTACAAAGATAAATATAAAATTCAATTACTAATTCATTCAATTAAATTATTAAATTATTAATGAGGTAATAATCTATCTATTTAATAATTATTTAGTATAATTTAGTAATATATTTATCGAAAAATGACAAATCAACCATTGTACTTTACGATCAATGACAAGTCAATACTAAACTATTTTTGCTAACAAATTAACCACTGAACTGTGAAAAAAAGACGCTTCAAACAACTGTCACGTTTGCCGTTAAACGCATTGATTTCGATCTGCGACGAATCATGTACTGTTCTGCTGCGGAACAATATTTTAAAAAAGTAACATTATAATATCAACATTTCGCTGCGGATTGGGACATTTACCGCCGTGGATTGACCATGATCCACGGTGGATTGACCACGATTCGCTGTAGATTATCGTGCATCGTTCTAGGAAAATTATTGATAATTCACTCCATTTCAACAGTTTTGGCGCTTGAGGACTCATTTTCCATCGTCTTTTCGTGATGCACGGGTAGAAAACATTTGTTTTGTCATTCAGTGCTTGTCAAAGCAGATTCGGGCAGGAAAAAAATAAAATCGTTTACTCAAAAACTTCGGAAGGCCATAACTTTGTGCTCAGTTGACCGATTAGGAGGAATTTTTTTTTGATTTCGCAAAACTTTTCGAGATCTATGCATTGACAAGATGCCAGAGGCAACTTGTTTGACTTTTGAGGGCTAAAAATGCTTCTATGTACTCTAATTTCCCTTACACAATTCAAAACCTTGAAGCTTCGCACATTTAGATGACGGTTTCTCCCTACTGCGGCGAGCGTTTTTTGCACAAGTCACGTTGATCTTCTCTTAATACACATGGGTGACACGTCTCTAAAAATTGTACCGTGTCATGGTGTCTGCAGATAGCATTTTCATGGCGAAGCAAGATATTGCGAAATCTTGGCAAATGAGAGAGGAAAGTGGAGGTGAACATATTATTGTATATGCTGAGATGCATATCTTTCACAAAACTTTTCTATTTCTCAATTGATTTTTGTATGGAAACGTAGGCAACAGGTCTAGGGTTCGATCCACTATGATTCACTTTTCTTTCTTTTTTCATGCATGAAAATTTTTTATCCTGCATACATGAATTTCACGTCTCTATTTCCATTGCAAATAGAGAAATTCCAACAATTTCAATTCCATTTGCATGGCAATAAAAATATTGAACACCATTGCTTGTTGAAAATAAGAAAATTTTCACTTGGAGAAAATAAGGAAAATTTTCTACTTCTATGGTATTACGCCGCAGAAAGCTGTCTTTCCACCGTAGATTGTGGTCAATCCGCCGCGAATCGTGGTCAATCCACGATGGAAAATGTCAACTGTTCTGCAGCAGAACGTTGATATTATAACGTTATTTTTTAAAATATCGTTCCGCTACGGAACAATACACGATCCGCTGCAGAATAAAATCAATGCATTTAACGGCAAACGTGATAGTAGTAACGCCCCAAGTTATTTAAAGCCTTTTCTTTTTCATTACCGTATAAAATTTTTCTTTTAATTCCTTTACAATGTAAGAGAGGAAAATCAATCAAAGTTAGTAAAGTGTAAATCAATAACAAATCCCAAAATATGGTTTGAGCATTTAACATGAGTCCACAATTTCACAAAGTAATTATCGTCTTTCAAACCATTTTCAAAACATCAGTTTTACTCCCTGAGAGCCATAACCCCTTAGGTCAAATTAGCTGAGTAACCCAGGTGCTCATCATGAACCACTCCCTCCTCAGATAGATAACTCATATCCTTTACGTCACCTACACCATAAGCAAATTGTGAGTCTAACGCTCAACAATAAGTAAAATGCAATATGATGCATGCATATGTCTGATTATGTCTGAAACAAATCCACCCAATCTGTTTTTTACTCATAGTCTCATATCATTAAACTCATAAATTGAGCTAAGTCATTGGGAATAGTTTCTAGCCATAACTAACTCCCATGAGACAGGCTCTCGCATCCCAACAAGAGATTGGTTTAATCTCGAATCTCTCAGTTAGAATTTGAATGGGGAGAATAGTTTTTGACCAGAAACTAACTCTCAGGAGACAAGCTCTCGCATCTCGATGAGAGAAGGGTTTAATCTTGAGCTCTCGGTTAGAATCTAAACTACGTCCCCTACCCTCAATCCCCATTACATTTATTTAGTCTGGTCTCTCCCGTGCAATGTCTCTCCCATGTAATGTGAATACCAATCCAAGCATGGAATCACCCTTATGTCTATTATCACAATGCATGACAATGTTGTGCAATATTAATCACAACACAATATGAAAGGTATATACATCAATGGCGTAATAAACAAGGGGAACAATAATATATGCTGCCATTTCTAAGGATATCAACTATCACAATTAACAATAGGAGATCACAGTCCATTACCAACAATATATATCTATGTAAGCACAGAGACACATTTAATTCAATGGGAACGAGTGACAGGAAATATTCTCATATTCACGGTCTTTCTCTTTAATATGCTAACTGTGAAGTCTTAAATTATAGAATCTATCATCCAACATCCTAATAAAAGCAGGATTGTAATAACTCATACTATCAATAGGGCACCATGATTTGAAGCAATAACCAACAGAATAATATGGACAGAATCAGGAGAGGAAACCCAAAAAGACCATGCAAGGAGCTAAATCCCAATTTAACAGAGTCACATAGTAAGAAATCCAAATCCACAAAATAATGATTAAGCCATATCCAAGTAGAGATTTCCACACTTCATTTATCAAAACAATAGGGTAACTAATATGTTGCAGAAGATATTATTGGCAAAAACAACCATCCAAACATCTAACATAACTAAGCAGTGAGCAACATAACCAAGTAGTGAGTAGAATTCTAAACTAACAGAATGATCATCACCTAGCATGGAAGAAAACTATGTAGAAAGTTGAACTAACAATTCACAGATTAGATTTTTCAATTCAACAAAATAGAACCTACTCATGGTGTAGGCCTCCTCTGGCCACAACTCAACTTACTTCTTACCTTAGTCAGAATATCAAGAAAACTGACGGTATCTTCCACACCCACAGCCAGCAGCAGCTAAACAATCCAAGGCCTTTAATGCTTCTCCTTCACACACGTACTTTCTCGGTAAAAATGACAAAGTGTTCTCCTCCCCTCGCCCTTGCACTCTCTCGACTCTCTCTGTAACCCAAAACACCAGAATGGTTTCCTTCCCACACCTCTGCCGTTACTTATAGTCAGAGACAAAGCTTCTAAGGGGAAGTGTTGGTTGATAGACAGTTAACAATAATGAGGAAAATGGTCCAATGCAGCCACACTACGTGAAAAGTGACTTATCTTATTGGGAGGTTCATGTGAAAAATCGTAGGGAGAAGATGCTGAAGAAAATCCAATTCTCACAAAATATGTTGCAAAGCTTCTGAGGAACATCCGTTCCTCACTTTTTGTCATTTGATAATTTTCCACGAGGGACGTCCATTCCTATGGTGGATGTCCGTTTTCTCAAATGTTCATGCAGCATTCGTTATTCCATCTTTAACGTTCGTCAGCCCCTTCGCTGTAAGAGACGTTCAATTCACAACAAGGAGCGTTTGTTACCTTTACATTTTAGACGTCCATCATTTCTAAGAGACGTCTCTCAACTTCTTCGCCATGAGAGACATCTGTTCCTTAATGAGGGATGTCCGTTCCTTCTTAAAAGTCCTTTCTATTTGTTCCAAACGATGTCATCCCACTTAAATCTTAACGTTGTTCCCTTTTTTCTATTTTGGACGTCCTTTGTCTATAAATGACGTCCCTTCCTTCCCATTTTCTTCTTAGTTCCAAATGATGTCGTCCCACTTAATACTAACATCGTCTTCTATTCTTTTGTTTCATACATCCCACTTTCCATTAGGAATGTCCCTCGCTTCCTAAAATGACGACGTTCCCCTTTCATTCCAAACGTCCGTCCAAATAAAAGGGCATCCATTTCCCCATAATGGACGTCTATCCCTCTATAAAGGATGTCTATTTTCTTCTGACATTGAATACCCATCTTTCCTTAGCAATGTATGCCTTTTCCAAAGGCATCCGTCGACCCCTCACTATAAAGGACGTCCGTCCCACTACAAGGGTTGTCTATCATTTCTTCAAACAACGCTGCTTGCTCTTCACCCCCAGCGTGTGTTCCTCACATCCTTCAATGTGAAGGACGTCCCTTCCAGCTTCAAAGGACGCTGCTTCCACTTCATTTAATTTACATTCAAATTAAATTAATGCCCTTTCTTACTTAACTTTATCACTAATTATTCCAACCTATTTTCGGGTATTAGAGTCAATAACAAAATCATCCATTAATCTTCAATAATTTAAAATTATTATTATCATTAGCCCCAGCTTAATTCTAGGTATTATAATAGCGATGTTTGCAATGGCTTTTTTCCATAGTTAAGTGGTTGATTTGTTAGCAAAAATAGTTTAGTGGTTGACTTGTCATTGATCGCAAAGTATGATGGTTGATTTGTCATTTTTCTGATTATTAATTTGGTATAACCTATAATTGAATAATTAATTAGTACAATTTAATAGTTCTATTACTACATAGATAATATTTTACAATCAATTAGTACAATTTAATAGCTAATTTGTCAATAATTCAATTACTATTTAGGTAACAATCAAATAATTTTAATTTTAGACGGTTGTGGGATTTGAGTTGTGAATGAATAACATTTTATTAAATAATTTCTTAATATTAACCTTAAAACAAAACAAAAATCAAGTTTTCTTTTATGAATAAAAATTGTAAATTTATTTGTTAGTGTCTGTTTTAAATAAGTCAAATCCAAAACAGAACCGATAACTTTGGTTCCTACAAAATAGAACCGATGATCTATTATTGGGTGTTCAAAAGTAATCCAAACCAAACCGAATTGATCAGTTTTGGTTCAGTTTAGAACCCCCCTAGCATCCGCAAAGAGAACGATGGACACGTGGTGTAACACCTCGACTTTTTGACTTCTCACTAATCGCAAAGTATGATGGTTGATTTGTCATTTTCCTGATTATTAATTTGGTATAACCTATAATTGAATTATTAATTAGTACAATTTAATAGTTTTATTACTACATAGATAATAATTTTACTATCAATTAGTACAATTTAATAGCTAATTTGTCAATAATTCAATAATTATTTAGGTAACAATCAAATAGTTTGAATTTTAGACAGTTGTGGGATTTGAGTTTTGAATGAATAACATTTTATTGAATAATTTCTTAATATTAATCGTAAAACAAAACAAAAATTAGGTTTTCTTTTATGAATAAAAATTGTAAATTGATTTGTTAGTGTCTATTTTGAATAAGCCAAATCAAAAACAGAACCGATAACTTTCGTTCCTACAAAATAGAATAGAAGATCTATTATAGGGTGTTCAAAACTAATCCAAACCAAACCGAATTGATCAGTTATAGTTCAGTTTAGAACCCCCCCTAACATCTGCAAAGAGAACAATGGACATGTGGTGTAACACCTCAACTTTTTTATGTAACACCCAGACTTTTTTTAAGTTGGAGAATTATCGGGGTATTACCAAGGACGTTCTAGAACGTTAAGTCTAGGGGTATTTCCATTACGTGTTCCCCGTATACGCGACGTGATTGAAGGATGGGGTAATTCGGACATTACGTCATGTATTTGTGTGTGTCATTTTATGACGGGTATTCATGGGGAAATTGTTACGGGATAGGAGTTAAGTAAGGACTATGCGAGGAAAGGGTGTCCAGGGAGATTTTGAAAGCCTACAGACGACACTGAAGATGCATTCTGTCATCCGCAAGTGCATTGCATAAAGTCCCTGACGCTTGGGACGCCTTGAGGACGAGGATTCGCGTCCTAATGTATATGGAAATCAACTTCCAGACGCATGCGGACGACCTTGCAAATGAGAAGTGTCGTCCGCAAGAGCATTGCACGTCACTCTCAGCCTGGGGACGACTCTTGACGTGTTTTTGCATCCTGACTTCACTGTGCTGTGAAGTTGCGGACGAGGTCCAGACGATGCGGACGAGAGGAATAGCGTCCGTATCGAATCTATGCTAAACCTGGAAAGTTTTGCACGAGTCCAAATGGCTGCGGACGATTTGAGGCCTCGTCTGTTTTTGCTATGTCTGATTTTGGGACACTTTCGGACGATACGCGGACGCCACGTGCAGACGAGATTTGGCGTCTGAATTCCACTTTCGGACGATACGGACAGGATGGGGATGCATTTTCCCGTCCGAAGCCTTGATTTATCCTGCAATATTTTAGCCTTGTGGATGAATGAAAACGAGACCTATGCATCCGCACTCTTCTAAAATAACCCAGTTCTGCATAAATTTAGGGTTAATAATTAGAATCCTTGTCGTCTAGCAAATTAATGCACATGTGGAAGACAAGAAAATTGCCCCTTCCCCCTCCCTAGACATCAAAGTCGTCCCTACGCCGTAGCCAGCCTTCCCCTTGCCTGGAGCCATCTCCCTCTCTACCCTTAGGCACTCATGGTGTCCCTCCCCCTCCCCAGGTAATATCTCTCTCCCTCCCCTGTCATTTAGTCATTTTCCTGCGGTGAACTCTTCCCCCTGCGAGAGCTCTTCTCCCCTGCGAGAGCTCTGCTTGCGTGAGTGTGTGAGTTGAGTGAGTGGTGAGTTAGCCATTGGGTTAAGTGTGTGAATGTGAGTGAAGTGAGGTGAGCTAGGACGTTAGAGTTGTGAGCTGGAAGCTGGAGCTGCTGGAACCGTGAGCTGAGAGGAGAGCTATCTCTATCTTTAGTGTGTCTTCAATTAGGTAAGGGATTAGGGGTGTCTTGGCCATGTGGAGGCCCTACATCGCAAGTGTGGGGTGAGTTTAGTATTAGTGTTCTTAAAATGCATACTGCTAGTTTCTAGAAATTTGTTTATAGTTGATAGTTCCCTGAAATGGTTACTGATTATTGTTGTTAGTCAGTTTTTAAGTGATAATTCCTTGAATGGTATTTTGTTCCTTAGTTGTGTTGTTGGGTTATTTTATTGTTCTGTGATATTGCCTTGGTGTTAGCTCTGTTATTTATTTTAGTGCAATGATTAGTTACTTGTAGACGCTATCGGTTGATGAAAAATTATTGTGAAGTATGTTGTGAAGCATAGAGTAGTTGTGGTGAAATAGGAGATGACGAGCTGAGAAATGAGATAGCCTTAATGATTGAATTCTTTTTTTTGTTTAAGTAATCATCGTTAACTAATTAACTCCGCTAGGATAATTAACTATACTAGCATGTTTCTAATCAATTTAATTAATAACTAACTCAGCTTGTTAACTAGTTAGCTAACCTAGGCATGTAGTTGAATAATCAATGAATATGTCAAACTAACTAGAGTGACAGAGTATGTAATTAACTAGGGTAATTGCATGTTTAATTGTTAATTGATTACTAGCATGGTGGAATTAGCTAACCAACATGTTTAATTAGTACAAATCTATTGGCCAACCAATCAATTAGGCTCGAGCATGTAAATTAACTAGCGTAATTAACTAAAGGAATCAACCAAGCATGTTAATTAATTAGAATAATTAGCTAGACTCCAGCATGCTCATTAACCTACCTAGTGTTAAATAGAATAATTAACTAGACGTGAACATATAAATAACTAGAGTAATCAACTAGTAATTTAAACTAAACTTGAGCATGAAAATAATTAGAATGCTAATTTATTGGCATGTTAATTAACTAAGATTAGCATTTTTAATCAATCAACCACAAAGCATGTTTAATCCTCTAGTGTCATAAAAGCATGCAAATGGTAATAGTCAAATTTCACTAACTAGTATAAAAGCATGTTTAGCAAGTAATTCACCTTAAGTATGTAATTGATTAGGATAGTCAACTAGATCATTAATCGAGGCATGTTAGTGAACTAGCGTAATTAACGAAAGTAACTGATTGAGCATGTTAATTGACTAAAGTAGTGTTATGACTGGAGCATGTAAATTACTTAGGATGACTAAGTAGAATAACCGCCTAGAATGATAAATGTAGGAAGCACGCAAATGGAATAGGATAATTAGCACATTAATTAATAGTATTGTAATCTATCCGGTCGAGCATGCTCCCTTGTTTAAATTCATGTACCTTGCTCTGCTCTATTGGGTGCCTTATTCAATTATTGGTTGTTTATATGTCCAGTTGCTTTCAATTATTAAAATGTGCAATTTCAATTACAGTGTTTTCGATTTCTAATGTGCACTTCAATTATTATGAATGTTATGTTGTAAAACATCATGCATCATGTTAGGTTGAATATGTATGGTGATGCATCATGTTAATAGAAACCATGGAAGTGCCACCTTGGTGGTGGTACGCAAGCATGCATAAGTGAGGTAAAATGTTAAGAAAAAGAAGAAGAAAAGAGAATTGGGAGTGGATGGGTAGCAGATGTAGTCTGCACTCTAGGTGGAGCCCCTTCCTCACAAGGTACAGGAGTTCTACATTGCAAGTAAAAGGTTAGATCCGAGCACTATACCATTGCACGAGAAAAACCTCCCAATTCTAGCTTGGGATACGAGTAAGGAGTAAATGGAGTAAAGTAAGAGTAAACTAATAAACAAACAAAGGTAATGAAAGGATTGGTTTGGGTGACCCCCATTCCAAAATGGACTAAAGAGTGGCATTCATGTTGCATTATCCCTTTTCCTTACTAAGCCTTTGGGCTTACAGTTGCTTGTGGTGTAGATGTAGGTAATTGTAGGTAGAGTCACTGCACGGACATAGGAGTAGCGAAAAGAGGAACAAAAAGAACAACAATAATGAGCAGGGATGACGGATTTGCACGAGCGAGGAAGTTCGTGTCTTGCCAGGCATAAGAGGGTAAAAGATAGTCAATTGTAATTTAATTAAGTTTTCTAAATTATAATTAAAGTATGTTTAATTGTCAGTTTCATTTATTAAACGCAGTATTTCAATTGTTTAATGATTTAATTACACTTCCGCAACGTTTTAAACAAGATTTCATAACCATTCAGCATAAGTTTTATTAATGAGGTTTTTATAACGAGTTTGATGAATGGTTGGTAGCTGTCCGGTTTAGGTTTGCGTTTGCTTTGTTTTTAAAAGTTTTGAATTTTTTCGTATTTTAAAGGATTTACGAAAAACTGGGACGTTACACGTGAACGACTCACGTTAATTGTCGAGGGAGCGGGTATCCGTGAATAGTGAAATGAAAAGGAATGCACTCGCGAATAGGAGGAATCACGTGCACAACACAACTAATTTAAAGATGAAGCAAAAACGAATGAAGATGAAGGCGTCCGTGGAGATGATGGACACATGGGCGGCTCACATTAATTAGGAAGAGAGTAGATATCCACAGTGGAAAGGAGCACATCCGCGGATAGGAGGGATCATATGCATGACACATGGCATTTTATGAGGAAGCAGAAATAAATAAAGAAGTAGGTGTCTATGAAGTGAATGATAGACACATGAGCGGCTCACATTAATTAAGGGTGTAATCGGACGTTTGCGAGTGGCGCAGATGTTAGGAAGACATCTTTTAACAAAAAATATGACTGTGAGGTTTTTGTCGTTCATTTTCCATAGTTTAATGTTTTAGTTGTTAACAAACTTAGTTTAAGATTTGACTTGTCACTGATCATTGAGTTTAAGGTTTTTTTCGTTAATTACCCAATATAAAATCAAGTAAATAATTTTATTTAGTTTCATTTCAAATATTTAATTAAAAACATTTATTTAGTTAAAAATTATTAAATTAATCTTAACTAATACTTTAACTTACATGAATTAATGAGAAAAACTAAATCAAATTATTAATTAGAAATGAAATCAAAATTATAAAAAAGGGTAATTAACGAAAAGAAAACAATAAACTATATGGTCAGGGACATGACAAATACTAAACAATATTTACTAACAAATAAAATACTGAACTATGAGAAATGAACGAGACAAATATCGTTGTCACGTTTTTTGTTAAAAATTTAAATTTTTTCCGTAGCAGATAGGTCGTCTTTCTGTGGCAGACTAGTACATGAAGTACTTGCAATTAAGGATTTACTTTCCGTAACGGAATGCAAGTATCTATTGTGGAAATAATGTTTTCTGTAGTATAAACGCGTCTTTTGCTGTGGAAAGTAAATTTTATTCCAATGATTTGCTTTCCTCAACAAAAGGTAAGTATCCACTGCAGAAAGGGTAATTTCTACAGTGGATACTTACCTTCCACTACGAAAGTTTAGTTTCCTTAGCATAAACATGTTTTCCGCTAAGGAAAATATATACAACGATTAAGTTTCCTTAATCATAGTATATAACTTCACATTCCTCTCTAGATAGAGCACACCATTCATAGCGATTTTCAAGCAAACTGTAACGACCTAGATTTTTCGTTTTCTTAAAAACGCGTAAAAATTTAAGTTTTTGGTACATAACTAAAATTCCCCATTTTTAAAGAGATCTTTTAAATTTAGAAATTGGATCAGAGTGCCCTATAAAAATCCGATCGTCACTAACTTAATTAAAACAGTTAATCAAAGCATAGGAGGACTATAATTGTAGAGGTTAGCGAAAACGTAATTAAAACATCACTAAAAACATTAACTAAAATCCAAAGTTTAGGGTTCAAAACATAATCCTACTTAATATACAGAATAAATACTCAAATAAGGGTTAGAGTAGTAAATAACTTTTACAAAACATGTTTGTCATTAAACCCTTACAAAATAGCTTCTTTCTTCTTGTCTTGATGCCATACTACTACTTGGGACTCATTTCCTCCGGATTCACCGCAGGTTCCATGGGAATGGCCTCCTCTGCTGCTCCTGGCACAACCATTTCATTACTACACCACAAGTAAGGACGTGAGGACGAAGCCCAGTAAGAAAATGAGTTAATACAAAATGCATATGTCTCTCTTTAGTTCCTTTTTGGAATGGGGGCCACCCAATCCAATATTTTATTACTTTCGTTCATATCGTCCGTTCTTTACTCATACTTTGAGCTAGAGATTGGGAGACCCATATGGGATAATATAGTTGGTCGGATCTAACCTCCTGTGGACAACTAGGTACCGTTCCTGATAAGTTAGGGGCATTGCCTAGTTTCCAGACTAGAACCGCTACCCATCTGCCCCCCAACTCCCTATTTCATTTCATTTCTTTCATTTCCTTATCATTTTTCCTTTCCCAATGCATGTGAGTACCACCCCAAGGTGGTACTCCCTACTTTGTTTATATTAAAGTGAATGAATGAGGACGCTTCTAAAGAATTGACAATTGATAATTAAAGGACAGATTTGAAAACACATATGGAGGACGAAGATGTATTCACATAAATATAGAGAAAATTATAAAAAGAAACATATGGAACGAATTTAGCAACCAATCCCTAGAAGTATTTCGACAATCAATTTTCTAGAACATGCTAAATAGCTAACTAATAGAAACGTGCTTGATTTACTACTATAAAACGGCTAAGTAAGGTTAACTAGACATACTTGTCTAAACGCAACAAAACTTAACTATGCTCAATAAATAATAGAAATTAGTAGCATGCTTATTAATTGACTATAATTGAAATGGACTGACAGTTTACATGCTCTGAAACTCAACGAAATTGTGCAACAACGAATTGAACAATGGAATGAGCTTGACAACATAGAGCAGCGTGCGATCAACGACATAAAGTGACAGAACATGCTTCATTAAGACAATAATAAACAATAGCAAAGATATTAAGACAGTACAGTGAAATGAGCGACTTAACGATTGTATATAGTAGTAAAAACATCGAAAACAGCACAATGACACATGCTTCACAAGCGACTAACATGACAGCAGGAGCGAATAGTTAATCATGCTTTTAAGTGACTAATAACACAGCAGGAAATAAACACTAATCATGTGTTCAATAGACTAACAAAACAACAGTGATATACGACTAATTAAAACCAAAAATCATGCTTTCGAATGACCAATAACAGTAGAAATTAATCACAGCAAAATAGCGAATTAGGCCTACATATCATGCTTCTTAACAGCAATAAATAGCAGTAAACAATATTGAAACAGAACATCGAATCATGTTTCTCAATGTCACTAACAACAGCGGTGGAAAGCAAAAACAGAACATCGAAACCCACTTCTAAATTGACTCACATAATAGCAGACAATAATGATGAAACGAATAGTGAAACATGCATTCCAACAATTAAACTCTGCAGCATTAGTATCAATCCGAATAGCGAAACATGCTTCTTAAATGGTAATAATAGCAGTAAGAGTTAACGAGAACGAAACAGCGAGAAGACACCTTTTTATTAACAAGGCATGTCTTTATACTATGAGATTGACAGTAGCATCTAGCAGTGAAATAATATCAATTAGAACAACGAAACATGCTTTTTAATCTATAATATATAGTAGCAAATCCATCGAATTAAGACAGCGAAACGTGCTTCCAAACATTTAAAGGAAACAGCAGAAATCAATAACAAAATGAGGCAGCGAATCATGCTTCTCAACAACTTTAAACAGAAATAGAATAAGATGGAACAAAATTACAGGTTATGCTTTTCAACAGCATGTAAAACAACAATATATTGCAATGGAATTGAGCTATAGATCATGCTTCTTAATGTCGGATGGAACAACAATGTAAAGTAATCAGAATAGAACTGTAGATCATGCTTCTTAACAGAAATAACCAGCAGTAAACAATCATCGAAACAGGTAGCGAAGCAAGCTTCTTAATGATTATAGTCAGCAGTAGAAAATAACGAACGAAATAGCGAAAGACATGTTCTTCAACAACTAAAATCTGCAGCAATAATTATTGAACATGAACAACAAAAACATGCTTCCTAATGATGGTAATAGCAGTAAAAATGGCGAAAACCAAAGAGCGAAGGTCATGCTTTTAACAACTAAAATCTGCAGCGATGACATTAAACAAGACAGAAAAAAAAACATACTCCCTAAATGATAATACTGGCATTAAGAATAGCGAAAACGAAATAGCGAACGGTCATGCTCTTGAATGTCTATAAACATCAGCGAACAATAAACGAAATGAAACGGTGGACATATACTGAATAAACCATACACATGAAGCTATTAAATGGAATCCTACACATAGATTTGCTAATAAAATGAAATCACCATTAGTAACAACACTAGAAATCTATCAGTCATTTGTTCATACTTCTCATCCATTTAAGCATCTTCTCTTTTGATCGTTCAAGCTTAACCCAACACTTTCACTACTTCTCTATTGACATGAACATTCCAATTAAAGCAGTAAAGGATTTACATAGAACATTAATAGGGAAACGGTAATGAAATCCAGTCATTCAGTAGAAATGAAACGCAATAACCAGTACAACACCTAATGGGAACAAGGGAGTTTAAGGCATCTAATAGTGTACAGCAAGCAACTACGCAGCAAAAACTTAAGGCAACTACAGGAACTACAGGGATTCATCAGCAAGAAAACGCACGCATTCTTTTACTTGGGTGTAGGGCCTCCACCTAGTCAAGACAACTCATTCCTTACCCCTTGTTGGCGATTCCTCACACGGACAGCAGCATCTCCCCCTCAGCTCCCACACTCTCCCCATAGAGAACACTCTAGCAACCAAGAACCAATGAAGGAGAAGATAGCCCCCAAGAAGAGGCACTAGCTGGAGCTAAAAAGAGGGAGTCCACCAAGGGAACAAACCGTACATCTAGAAGGAGTGTACAGGCCACAACTTCTAGCTAGTCAGGATCGTGGAAGCGGCTTCATGTCGGGGAATAGCATCCTCATTAGCTACAGGTCGATTTCCCTATGATTTTCTAGATCATCACTCATCACGGTTTGTGATTTGGTGAGCGGACCACCAGGGATCCTCTCTCGCTGAGGACCATTCTCGCCAAGAGATCTCCTTCTTGGTTCTGAGTGGAGTCGGCCGAGGTTCTTAACAATTTCCTCCCTTTATTCAGCTTTTGAACCTGATCCATCAAGCTACCAAACTTGAACCGAACCACTCCTATATAAATCAATTTCCTTTGTTTTAAATTTCCTCAATAAATCCCCAATTAATCACTCCTCAACATTTTAATCCCAACTAATCCAATACAATTCTCATTTTATTCTTTTTTCCAATTTAATTATAATTATCATCTGATAAATTTCTTAAAAGAATTTAATAATTTAATGAATACGTGATTGGTAATACCTCGATCATTACCCAATTACACCAATGTCCCCAATTACCTTCCAATTATCCTCATTAAATTTCAATATAAAAGTCGGGGTATTACACAAACTCTAAACCCTAAACCTAACCCTCACTATCTTCTCCAATGGATTCTACTGCCCTATGAAATTGACTCTTATGCATAAAACAACTTCCTCTCAATCTCAACTTCAACCAGAATCTGAATCGGCCAGTGCCCGTAGTTGAACTGCAACTTAGTTCGTTCGTGCTTAATTTCAGCGTAAAGCACAACCCGAGGGTGAAACACAACCCTAACCTAAAGTATAATCTCAACCTTAACCTCAACCTCAAGCACTATCAGTATCTCAATTAGTTCATTTCCAACCTATATTAGATTATTTCTACTCACCGGTCTTATTGTTGAGTTGGCGAATAATAGGTGCGAAACTGATACTAAAAATCATTCGATTATTGTATCTAGAAAAGTACATTTCGATACATTGACTGATATAGGAATAAAAGACATGTTTGAAAGTGTTGGATTAGCTGGTTTGTCTAAATTGAGTGGAAGTTACTATGAGCAAATTGTGAAACCTTTTTATGTCAATTTGGAACTGTCTACCTAACCAATGAGCTGAGGACTTACATGTCTAGACCAGAGTTGATGTTGACTCCCAATGATATTAACCAACTGGTTGGATGTTTGATGAAATGACCAAACAAGCAATATTATCACGTATCTTGGAATCGAGATTTTATTAGATGAAAAGAAGGTTTGGCACTACTTAGACACTTGCACAGCAATCCTGAGATTGAAGCATTCAAGAAGCAAAAATCCAAGGGTCAGAGCCTAAGTAATCCATAACAAGATAACGAACACTATTCTACCTCAGGATGGGTATTAAAATCATGTTAGCTACATGGATCTTTATATGATGGAGAAGATATTCACCCGAAAGAAGGTGAACATCGGTTATGTGATTTTGAGTCACATGTACGACGTTCTCAACAACTCGGTCAAGAGTCTGCCATGTAATTGTCTTATTCAGAAGATTGTTGAACATAACAGGGTACCTATTCTGGATGAGGAGCCAAGAATCAAAGAGAAGCTTGTCGATGTCTGCAATAACTTAAAAGTGGGCTATATGGGGATCAACAAAGTCGAAGGGCAATTGGTATCAAAGTCTTCATCTAAGTCACCCACCAAAAATTGATCCAAGGATGCCCAGCCTCTAGCTTCCTCAGTTGAACATGATGGACTAGAAGGTCTAATCACAAGAGCAATGGCCCAAAAACTTATTAACACTTACATTTCTAACTATTTGGAAGGTGGATCAATTATGGCCCAAATGGATGAGCTTCCAACCCATGAAGACCAAGGGAAGCCCACGCAACTGCTGCTATGGAAAGAAGCCCAAGAAAGACACACTCGAAGGGCAAGAAAGACCAAAGGAAAAAGAGATAAGAAAACCTTCCTTAATCGGCCAAAGGCAATTGGACATTGAAGAGCTAGTTATGCTTGATTTTGGCTACCTTCCATGTGGTGAAATTAAGGAGAAAGAAGTTGCCAAAAAGTCATCATTTCATGGAGCCAAAGCCAACAAGGAGTTACTAAAATAATTGCTTTAGAAAGTTACTAAATTCATAGTTTACTAATCAGTCAATAGGTCCGAATACCTAGTGTGTTTCCTTTATTAGTGTTTCCTATTTTATCCTTTGAAATTGACTATATAAAGCCCCCTAGTGCTTATATTTTACACATTGAAGTTTGAATACAAAAAACTCTTGCTTTTTTCGAAATTGGAGTGATTCCTTTTTCAAGCACTTTGGTGAGTTGCATCCAAAGTTATCCTTGTGTGAGTAACATCACAAGATTGGGCTCATTTGGAGTCATGTGAGTTCTCTTATTGGCATCTACAACCATACTCCTTGGAGGAAGACTGTATGAAGTGGTGTCCAACCATCGAGAGACGTTTCCATCAATAAATCATCCATTCGGAAGTTGCAAGCTCCTTACTTGCTATTTTCGACCACTTGAGATCTTTCCATCATATTTCCTAATCCTTGAAATATCTTTCCAAAATTCCTAAAAGAGTTATTTCCTTATTCATTCAAGAAGGCGTGGTCCAAATGTTAGCTCAAAAGTTTTTAAAACATGGGATTTATTGACTTCTAAAGTTGACTTTCCAAAAGTGAGTTTTACGGCCAAATAAGGAAATAGAGGAACTGATCGATCAGATCGGCCACCCACTCAACCGATCCCTTCATTAGTTCCCATTGACTTTTTTGAGGTCAACCCTCTGCTCGACTGCAAAGTCCAATCGATCCAATCCTTCAAAAACCTACCAATCTCCACCTGTGTTATTTCCTCTTGATCGATCACTAGTAATGTTGCTTCCCTATTGGTTGATCAACATCAAAGGACTCTTCACAAACACTTCAACAATACTTCATCATATTTCTTCAATATATTTTACAGGTTATTTCTTTACCCATTCAGTTGGTGCATCATTTGGTATCATAGCTAAAACGATTCATAATTATACTCTTCTCTTCTTCATGATGACGCGAGGAGCATTAAAAGCGGCACACAAAGATGAAGTGAATATTATTCCAAACACCAAGCCACCATCAACACAAGTTAAGTCGAGCATGCAAAGACAAATTGATGAGCTTTGTGCCAGGGTCCAACAGCTCAAGATGGCTCAAAATCAACAAAGAGGAAGGTTTCCCCACTCTGATAGTGAAGAAATTTTGCAACAGAAGGAATCGAGTGTGGAGACTTTCCTCATCAACAAAGACGACCAACCCAAAAGGCCGATTTCAATCTTGTCAATGTATCCATCTTGCCATTCAACGGCTTAAGCAGTGGTCAGGACTATATTTAATGGATGGAAAAAGTGGAATGAATATTTGAGTGTTACAATTTCTTGGAAATAAGGAGGGTTGAACTAATAACACTCGGTTTCATGGGATATGCAAGCATATGGTGGAGCAACATTAGTGCAAAAAGAAGACAAATGGGAGAGGACATCCGAACTTGGATACTATTAAAGAGGCTCATGAGTGAAAGGTTTGTTCCAAACCATTACAAGCAAGAACTCTACTATCAATTACAAAGCCTCAAGCAAGGTTCCTTCAACATCGAAGAGTATGTTGTCGAGTTCAAAACCTTAAAAACAAGATGTGATTCGCAAGACCTGGAAGACAAAGCAATTGCAAGGTTCATTCAAGGACTTCAGTATGACATTGGAGATATTATTGAACTACAATGTTACAACACCTTGGAGGATATTATCAAGCTAGCTCATAAAGTTGAAAGGCAAAGAAAGAGAAAGGAAGAAGAATGGGTAAGTCGACTCCCTCAAAGAAATACGACTCTCTCCAAGCCACCACCTAAACTACAAGAGAAAGGTATAAATAAAGGAGGTACCACTACTGTGCCAAGTGATGACAAAAGACAACTTATTGAAGAACCAAAGCTAAAGACAAGGGAAATCAAGTGTTTCAAGTGCCTTGGGATCGGAAACTATGCCCGCCAATGTCTGATTATAAAAGTGTTGGTCTTAAGAGAAGGTACTAACGAGGTTGAAAGTGGGGATGAAAGTGAAGCGCAAGAAGCACATGAGAGGGAAGCAAAGTGGAGACTTTATATTTGCAAGAAGGTGTAATATCCCAAAATCTTCGTTGAGCTAAAAGTATAGCTTGAGTGATAATTTTGGGATATTATGAGCTAAGTTGGACAAGTAAAGATATTGGTTAAGAGAAATGTATTTGGAATAAGTGAATTATGATACCTCGTTAGGTTCATAGTTAGATTATGAGAAGGATTGGAGTTATATGGGATGATATCAATTGGTTTGATGGTCAGTGAGAATAGTAAGAGGAAATATATTTGGACGTATTTGGATATTGTAAAGATTTAGAGATAGTTAAAAGTATAAGATTGATAATACTTTAGGACATATTGGATTTAGTGAAGGATAATGTGCAGAAGGAATGGTGAAACATTTGGTATACGATGAAGTTTATATAATTGAGAAGAATGAATTAAGATTGATTAAGAGTATATATATATAGGGTATAAATATTAATAGGTGTCACATTAATTGCATGGGGTCACGAAATAATCTGGACAAATTTTTGATAAACGAGTGTTGGATGGGGCGATTGATTGGTGAGGCGCAATCGACCGGCGTCAATCGACCGGCATGCAGATTGTCAGCTTCTTTTTTATCTTTTGGCGGTCGATCGCCTGGAGAAGAGAACTGCCGCCATTGAGGGACCTATAAGGGATGTCCCTCAACCTATGAGGGATGTCCCTTGCTTAAAATAGACAAAGACAACGATGTCTCTTGCTTAAATTTGGATCGACAATGTTTTCTCTCTGGCGGGCCGATAACACAAAGGAGGGTGGAGGTCTCCGACGAACGTCCCTCACGAGAATATTCAATTTGAAGGTGGTAAACTTTGAAATTCTTGAATATTCAATTTTATGTTTAAATAGCAATGTAGAATTTAACAGCAAAATTCATTTTTCTTGGAGGACTAACATCGACTTTGAAGGTCGACGTCGATAGACAAGATTGGTAGTGAGGGAAAAACTTTTCAAGTATAGAAAAACTAAAAATTTTAGGATGGATTTGGATGAACTTTGATGTTAGAGTGGTTGCACCATTTGTCTCAGCAATTTTGGACGAAAAAATGACGAGAAGGTTTGCGTCGTTCATTTTCTATAGTTTGAGGTTTTAGTTGTTTAGAAAAATTCTTAAAGGTTTGTCGTGCTTCTTATCCTTAACTATAAGGTTTGTTTTGTTAATTTTCCTAATATTATTAAATAAGGGTTATTTTTATTTGACACCTCCAACTATGGGCACCTTTTTATCCAACACCTTATAGTTTTAAAGTTTAAACACCTTATACTATCGGGCATTTTCATCTGCCACCTTCTGTTTACTACCGTTAATCAGAGAAAGAAAAATCTCAGTAATGGCAATCCACCAAAGCTGGAGAAGAAAAGACATGATGAGATTAATGTTGTTGTTGTTGCTTCTTTTGTTGTTTTGAGTTGATCAAGCTCATCAACTTCGATTGTCTTAGATCGTTATGATCTTATGGCTGTGCAGGAAGATTTAGATCCAAATCCAACGAAATCCCACTTCGTTTTCTCTTAAAGGAATTAGAGATGAGGGTGAAGAGGTTGCCATTAATGGAGCTCTGTGTCTCCTCATGTGGCCTCCCAAAGCTTCCTAGAACTAAATTCAGCTTTATAGATTGAACACCCATGAATTTTGTTTGATTTATTATTTCCACTTAGAGTTCTTGGGTTTAAGGAGAGAGAAAGTGGGTAAGAAAATATGTTCTTTATCTCTTCTTCTTCTTCTTTGTCTCCTTCGAATGATAATTGAAGCTCTTTTTTTGCATCTTCAATGGCAGAAATCGCTTTTGGTTTCTTGTAGCTCGTCTGTGTCCTCCTAGAGCTTGAAATGAATGAAAAGTTCGTCCACATGTCTAGCACTCGTAATCATAAGACCTCCCCATTTTTCCCGTTGCTCGAAAACTGACCGGAGAACTGGCCGGAGTTGGTGAATAATCAGAGCTGTTGCAGTGGTCTTTTGGAGCTCTGATTAGCGGCAGTAAACAGAAGGTGGGTTATAAAACTAATATAAGGTGTTCATTAAAAACTTAAAGACCATAAGGTGTGAGATAAAACGATACTCGTGATTAGAGGTGTCAGATAAAAATAACCCTTAAAATAATTTGTTTAAGATAAGAAAAGAAAGAGAAAAGTGTGGCTCTAAGTGGACTTTGTGATGGGTGGCCACAGGCGAAAGAAAAAGCTGACAACTTCATTTGAACACCGTTATGGTTCATCCATGGGCCCCACTATCACCTACCTTCATAAATTTAATGTCAAAAATATTACTCCTCATCTCCTTCTCAAATATATTATTTTCTTAAAATATTAATGCAATATTCATTAAAATAAGTAATAAAAGAACTGAGAATATAATGATTTAAAAGTAACAAAATAAGAAAAATTTTGTATTACAATTATTTTGTCCTTATATTGTAATTTTATGTCAGGATAAAATATGTTTTTAGTTCTTATAATTTAGAATTTATAGTTTTATTCATCTCATAAAAGTTTTCATAGTTTACTTTGGCTTTTACATAGTCATTCATTCTATTTTTGCTTTTTAATTTAACAAAATGTATTTCGTGACTAAATTTATCTACATCATATTGTCATTTGTTTGAGTCTGAGTAAAACCATTATTTTTGGATATAAGTTGAAGTTTCTGGCGTAAAATAAATTCTTTTTTACAAAATTCAACAAATTCACAATGTGACAATATGTTGTGTATAAAATACAAATAGATGGCACATTTAATAAATTTTAAGGGAAAATGGAGGAAAAACTAATTAAAAAACAAATTAAAACTATGAAAAATTCATAAGACAAATAAAATTATAAGAATATATTTTAATCTCCTATCAACCCTAATTGATAGGAGACTAAAAATATATTTTATCTTTTTTATTTTTTTAATTAAACTCGAGTGTCATTCAAACTAAATCATTAGAATGTAGTTTAAGGATATGAAAGAATGGGTAACAAAATTATTAATGGTGCATGGGCGATTACGCTTCTTGAAATTTGGACAAAATTATTAGCCCCAATAAACAAATAACATTCAATACTTTGAAAGCAAGATAATAATGTAATTATGTAATGTTAAGGGCCCCGACATTACTTGTTATCTAGATTTTATATTTGTTTGGTAATTATGCGAATGTTGAATGTTTTGCCTCTCATGCTCCATGCCCATCATCTTTAATCATTTGTATCACCGCCCTCTCACTATAAGCTTTCTTATCAGTATAATTTCTATAAGTATGTTTGGTGTATATTTTTAAAAATAGTAATTGCATTCCTACACAAATTAATGTTTATTTGCCTCTTTACCCTTGAGAAGTGTTTTAATGCAGACGTCACTTTTCAATGTGGAGTACAATGAAACATGAGTTAGCTGTTAGTTTCTCGATACCAAAAACTTACCAATATAAATAATCCCTACAATTTACAGAAACACCCAAAAAAGAAGATATGATAATAAAGAGCCTTTGAGCTCCAAATGAATTCATTAACTTTTACGTTGAAGGTAAAATTATATTTTACCCTAAAATAAATATTCCCGTTAAAATATCACTAAAATGGTCATGTGTTTCTTACTTGAGAGCGTAATTTTTTAAATAAGCACTTATTCTTTAATCTGGGGAGCATTAACCCTTCCACCTTTACAATGAACAAAAAATAAATAAAAAAACATAAATATTAAATAGGATAAAATATAATTTAGATTTTAACGTTTGATGTCATTTACATTATTAGAGTTCAATATGACCTAAATTCTTTTGTCAGTGTTAGTGGATTCACATTATAGATCTCATTCAAGGTTTTGTTATATCTATAAATTCATGTAAATTATATTCACAAAAAATTCGTATTTGTATCTCATTTTTCAAATAATGATGTAATACCCAGAATCTCTGGGTCACGATAAACTTAGAATAATGATATATTATCATATAATTTTAGAAAACTTGTAATACATTGACAATATTTCTCTCGTTTAATTGATGTAATTAATTTTGGAATAATTAAATTATTACGTTGCGTGAAGGTACATGTTAATTTATGCCATGTATATATGGAGTAAACATTGTGGAATAATTGAAGTATGAAAATTTGGTGAATAAAATGTGTAATTATAGATTTCGGACGCACGCGGACTAGGGGGTTGCATCTGAAATCACATTTTGGGACAATGCAGGACGAGGCTCCACGTCCAAATTCGTCCTTCACCTGTTAATGCTAGTTTTCAGACGAGTCAGGACGAGCGTGGACGATAGCGGACATAGAGACTTTGAATCTGTCCAATTTTTGGACAGTTTCGGATGCACGCAAGCGAAGGCAATGATGCATTCCTTCGTCCAAAAATGCGGCTCCGACAAGAAAAATGGGGATTTCAGACCATCGAGGATGAAGCATGGATGCTTTCCCTTGTCCGAAATGTCCCAATTCTACGAATAAAGAGGTTTTAAATAATAGAACGTTTTTTGTGTAGTCATTAAAATTCCACTTAACCGACAATGGGACGCCTCCCCCACTCCCAGACACCTCTTTGTCCACGTCAAAGTAAGCCCCTCCATCCTGTTTGTTGAGTGACTGGCACACCCAGGTAAGGACTCTGTGTTTTAAGTCAGCTCCCTGGTGCTCTCTGCCATTTTCAGTTTCCTAGTACGAGTGAGAAATCCCTTAGAGACTTTATGTGTTTTGTGAGTTCTTGGATTGAGAGAAGTATGTTTTCGTCAAGAAATACGTGTGTGAGTGTGAAGTTCTGTAAGCTAAGTAACGCAAGGATTGACCTAGGTGATGTTGCCTTCTTTTGTCGGTATTGGATTTCTTCAACAAATAGCAACTGAGGTAAGGATTGGGTATAGTCGTGGCCAGTGGTAGCCCTACCCACAAGTAATGTTCGTTTGTTCCTTTGTTAAATATTCTGTATTTTCCTTTACTGCAAATAAATGTTTTGTCTCATAGAGAAAGGATAATGTTACTGCTTGGGTTATAGTTTTTGATGTTTAGCTCTATGATACAAACTGATGAACTGAATTGATGAACTGAAGACTTATTTAATGATATGTTACGTATGAATGAGCCGTGAATTTCTTCATGGATAGTGATTCTATTTTGTTGGAGGTACTATATATTATCTTGCTTGTTAATATAGTAGACCTAATTTATAATGCTATTAATCTTAGTGCATGTTAGGAGCTGTTATTTTCCTTTGACATGACCATGCATAATCAACGCCTAATATGACATGTTTAATTTTATTTAATCCTAAAGTAGATTACTAACTGTAGCTAAAAATAATGCAGTTGAACCATACTTTACTTTCAGATGTATTGTCTTTGGTCCACTTGTTTATAATCGATTCATGTCATTAACTTCTATCGATTTACAAAGCATGTTTCCGTTTACTTGTTATATCCATGTCTATTTAATGCCCTCATACTGTTGTTAAGCATGCTTAATTAGTTTGAGTATCTCACTGCAATTTAACGTTTAATCTTAGTTTAATAGCATGCTCAATTTGCTGTTTCCCTTACTGTTATGTTTTGTAAATTCAAGCATGTTATTTCATTGTGGTATTCGATGTTTTAAGTTGTTGTTCTATTCGTTCTTTTATTCGCTGTTTGATAGTCGTTATTTTGTACTACATCAACATGCATTATGATAATAGAAATAAGTAGGAAGTGCCACCTCTAGGGTGGTACTCATATGCATTATGAGAGGAAAATGAATAAATGAAAGGAAAAGAAAATGGGGAGTTGGGGGACGGACGAGTAGTTCGGATCTAATCAGATAGTCTAGACTTACGCCCCTCATTTGTCAAGAACAGGGCTACCTACCCTAGGTGGTTAGAAGCTGACCAACACTATTCCCTCCAACACAGGTTCCTCCAATCTCCCGCTCGACGTACGAGTTATGAATGAAAGAATGAAACGTAAAGAAAAGAAAGAATTGGGGTGGTACCCATTCCAAAAGAATGAAAGAGAGTCATACAGCATACTGCATACCCCACTCCTTACTAGGCTTTTAGGCTGACTGTTTTACTTGCGGTATAAGAAATTGTCAAGATGTAATAATCCCAGGAGCAGAAGAGGATGCATTTCCCATTGAGCCTGCAGGTTATCCAGCTGAATCGACCTGAGTAGGATATGGCTCGAAAGAAGAAGAAAAGAAATCACTATTTTGAAATGATTTGAAAAAGGATACTGTTTTGAAAAAACTATTAACTCTTGCCCTAACCTTCAAACCATATTTTGAATATTAGTTACGTTTCCACTTTTAATTCTGAACTTTATTTAACACATCTAATGTTTCTGCTTTTACTCTGATGTAGTTATGCATTTTAAATCTCTACACTCATCTTACTCCTACTTGTTTTAAAAAGAAAAATTTTTATACGATAATTAAAAAGGAAAAGTTAAGTTAGGAAAGAATTTGATGCAGGGCGTCACAGTTGGTATCAGAACCATAACCAGGTGACGTGCGATTCAGTAGGCTATGGATAACTCAGACTCATTGGGCAATACTCCTCTGACTGTAAGTTTAAGTTTAAGTTTATGTTATTGAACTGTTTCCCTTTCACTTATTACTCTACAATGTGAAAGCGTATAGGGTTATAGATGGCTAGACGAAACAGAGGGAATATTCCATGTAACAGGGAGGGACCCAGAGTGCCCGACTAGTGAGAGGATAATAATCGCCAGGATGAGACACTTGAATGTATCACTACCGTAGTGTAGCAGCAATATCAGAGCATGGAGCGATAGTCTCAATACATGGAGCAGCATTTTCAATACATGGAAAGAGTTATGGGGCAAGATCATGTAAATAGGAACGAGAATCAACTAGCAGTGCCAATTCAAAGAGAAGCAAGATGGGAAAAGTTCCAAAGGCTCAAGCCTCCCTCTTTCAACGGGAACATCTCAGATATTTGGGAGCTGAGGAGTGGATACGCTCCTTGGAGGATAAGTTTGTATATGCAGATATAGCGAGAATGAAAGGGTTAAGTGTGCAACCTACTTGCTGATGCATAATGCACGTTTCTGGTGGGACACAGTTAAGTCCTCACGAGATGTTGGAGCTCTCACATGGAAGGATTTCAAGGAGCTATTCAATGAAAAGTATTTCAACCACACCATCCGTACACAGAAGTTAATTGAATTTATACGCCTATGCCAGACGGGAACCGTATTAGAGTATGCTCAGAAGTTTGAGGCATTATCCCATTTTTCCCCTCATTTGGTGGCTACTGAAGAGCAGAAGGCCCATCATTTTGTTTAGGGGCTTAAGACTGAGATCTTAGAAGGAGTTTTTTGGGCTGGCATGGAAGGTGTCCCCTATTCCAAATTTGTAGCCAGGGCCCTAGCAGTGGAAGGAGTGAAATTCATAGCAGCTAGACAAAGGGAAGCAAGTTAGAGAATGTGGAAACCTAGCTCAAGTCAGCAGTCACGTAGTGGTCTGTCATCGAGCGGAGGATTCAAATGACCCTCTGATGGTGAGGCACAACAAAGACCAGATAAGCGACCGATGACACAGACACCCAATGCCCGTTAACCTAATGTATGTCTGAAATGTAAGAAAGCCCATTACGGTGAATGCTTGGCTGGTTCTGAGAAGTGTTATATGTGTGGGAAGCCCGACCATATCGGTAGATACTGCACAGCCTGACTTGGTGGACAAGGAGGAGTGGCCCCGTGGGTTTTCGCCATGTATGGATCGAACAAGGATGAGGAGCAGTCGACAATTGTGGCAGGTACGCATAATTTAATGCAATGATTGTTATATATGGTGCTAATTGTTCCCTAGTTGAATTAGGATGTCTTACCTTAGAATAAATAAGTTACCTAATTCTGATAGGTACGGTCTATGTTAATAAGTGTGCTGCATACGTCCTATTTGATTTGGGTGCTACACACTCTTTTATTTCAACGCAGTTATGTGGATGGGCAAATTGTTTCTCCAGTAGCATGAATTGTATGCATCGCAAGTTGTTGCCTTCATGTGACCATTTAATTGCTGACGGAATTCTTAAGGCCTATGCGGTGGAGATAAATGACCATTTTTTTCGGGCCGACTTAATCATTATGGACTTAAACGGGTACAATATCATCATCGAAATGGATTGGCTATCTTCTCACCACGTGATCATCAATTGTAAGAAGAGGGAAGTCTGCTTTTATCCTCTGGGTGGTGAATTGCACACTTTCTGAGGAACCAAGGAGAAGGGAAAACTGCTATCATCTCTGCGCTCAAGGTAGATAAATTGTTGAGAAATGGATATGACAGGTTCCTAATAAATGTAATCGATACTACTGCAACTCCTAAGGCTAAGTTGGAAGATGTTGCGATAGTCTGTGACTTCCCAAATGTTTTTCTCGATAATCTTCCCGGTTTACCCCCTCACCGCGAGATCGAATTTGTGATCGACTTACAGTCTGGTACTAAATCTATCTCTGAAAACCCTTATTGTATGGTGCCAGCTGAACTACGTGAGATGAAGGTTCAATTGGAGGAACTAGTCACCAAGGGGTTTATTCGTCCAAGTTTTTCTCCTTGGGGCGCACCAGTATTGTTTGTCAAGAAGAAAGACAAGACATTAAGAATTTTTATCAATTACCGAGAATTAAACAAAGTGACAATCAAGAACAAGTATCCTCTACCGAGGATTGACAACTTGTTCGATCAGTTATGTTGTGCCCGAGTATTTTTGAAAATTGACCTCCGCTCAGATTATTACCAATTGAAGGTTAAACTAGACGATGTACCTAAAACTCCGTTTCACACTAGATATGGGCATTATGAATTTTTGGTTATGTCATTCGGATTGACAAACGCCCTTTGCAGCCTTCATGGACCCGATGAACATAGTTTTCAGGGATTATTTGGATAAATTTATTATTGTTTTCATTAATGATATTTTGGTCTATTCCAGAATGGAGGAGGAGCATTGCGAACATCTTCGAATGGCTATGCCGACTCTTAGCTAGCACCAATTGTACACCAAGTTTTCTAAATATGATTTTTGGCTAAGCAAAGTTAGCTTCCTTGGCCATGTGATTTCCAAGGATGGTATCTCTGTGAACCCCGCTAAAGTACAGGCGGTTGTGGATTGGGTACAGATAAAGAATGCTGAAGATGTAAGGAGCTTCCTTGGGTTGGGCGGATACTATAGGTGTTTTATTGAGGGATTCTCTAAGATTGCTCTACAACTCACTAGTCTGACAAAGAAAAACGCACGATTTTGGTGGTGCAGTGATTGTGAGCAAAGTTTTCAAGAATTGAAACATCGACTAACGTCTATCGCTGTATTGACCTTGCTTGTGGAGGAAAGTGACTTTTGTATTTACTGTGACGCATCCAAGAGAGGGCTTTGTAGAGTGCTTATGCAACATGGAAAGGTTATTGCATATGCTTCCCAATACCTTCAGCTTCATGAGTTAAACTATCCCACGGATGACCTTGAGCTCGCTGCGGTTGTCTTCACTCTAAAAATCTAGAGGCACTATTTGTACGGGCTGCGTTGTGAGATTTACTCGGATCATGAAAGTCTTAAATATATTTTTACATAGAAGGAGCATAACATGAGGCAACAGCGATGGCTTGAGTTCGTTAAGGACTACGACTGCAAAATTAAGTATCATCCAGGAAAAGCTAATGTGGTAGAAGATGCTCTTAGCTGTAAAGTTCCCGTAATGAGCATGTTATGTGAAGAAATTCCTTCAGGACTTCAGAAAGACCTATAGGAGCTTGATGTGCGAATGGTACCGATGCAGTTGGATGTGATGTTATCAAAACTGACCGTGATGCTGTTTATACTTGAGCAGATTAAAGAGGCACAACAAGGCGATAGTGTATGCAAGGATTTCATATTAAACCCAACCTTGCCAGAATATAGGAATTACTCTATGTCTGTGGATGGCATAATAAAGTATAACAACCGATGGTATGTGCTGAGCGGTACGACCTTGTGAACAAATATCCTGTGAGAAGGTCACTACTCTAGTTTCCCAATTCATCTTGGTTGTAACAAGATGTATCTGGATCTCAAAACACATTATTACTGGCTGAACATGAAGTACGACATTGCCGAATACATGGCTCTATGCCGGGTACAACAAAAGGTGAAGGCCGAACACCAACAACCTGGTGGATTTCTCTAATCATTGCCAATTCTAGAGTGGAAATGGGGGCATATCACCATGGATTTTGTTACAAGCTTGCCCAGGACTGCTAGAGGCCATGATGCAATCTGAGTGATCAGGGATAGATTGAAGAAGGTTTCACATTTTTTGCCAATAGCCATGACGTACAAAATGAATCAACATTACAAGACCTAAACTAATAAGCCTAATGCTCAGTAAGTGATAAAAGAAATGCAATGTAAATGATATGCATGATCATACAAATGCATTACAGAAGAAATCCGTATCTCATCTGTTAGTTTGGGGCGATGGGTAAGTCAATTGATCTCGTGGCTTAACCTGTGTTTCCGATTAGGAACCACGCCAATCGGGGTGTCATCACGAGCCATATCCAGTCATTTTGTTGAAGACCTTGGGGGTTTCAGAATGGGGTAAAGGTGAACCTTAGCTTGCACATAGCTAACTCTCATCTCACCGCTCCCTATGTGGGAGTATACTACCGTATGGAAGTGTCACCGATCACCAGAACCCCCACACGCTTATTTACATATATTAATTATGTCATGCAATATATTTGTGAATACATACAGTTCTATATGATAATAAAAATGTCTAATAAACATATCATTAAAAGAACACGCATCATGCAATCCTAACTCTTGCGATGTAGGGTCCGAAGACCAAAACTTAGTAAGTATCTACTTACCTGGCGGTTCATAATGTATTTAGCACCTTAGTCCTTCCCTCTTCTGAATACCTTCAAAACAATAACATTTATTCATCAATAATTATCCCACAGTCACTAACTTACAATTTGATCCTATGCATATACATTATAATTCTATTTCATATTTCTCTTAACTTCTCATAATTATCTCCTTCTTTAAACGCCATATACATAACAACTCCAACCAAACAAAGACTAATTCCAACAACAAAAACTAACCCTACCATTTATTTCATTTATTCATTATTTATAAACCAAGCAGTACCAACATAAAGCATTATCTAACAGAACATACCCCATTAACAGAATACATTCCACTCGAAATACCCATCACCAAAACACATTTTCCATGCCACATATAAAGCCCTTCACCACACCTATCCGATTAGTAATAAAATAGGAAACTAAACAATCAACATAGCATTATTATTGTCCAACCACTAACATCCAGCACTTAACAAAACCCAACAGTAAGCATACTAAACAACCGATAACCAACAGTGAGCAGCACCCATAAACAGGATAGAGAGCATTTATCCAAAATCCATAACACAGAGTTGAACCTCATCAACAGAACACTACATTTCAACAACGGCTCACAGGCAAAACCAAATCATCCAGCTTAAACTTCATTAAACTTGATTAAATCATCCAGCAGTGAAGTGTCATCCATTAAATCCTTCACAATGTTCAATAACTATATTCAACAGGACCATAAAATCAGAGAACCATTTCTAGTTACAAGGCATACTCCGAACATTTATCTAAACTACTTAAACTAAAAGTAACAATGAGTTAGTTGAAGGCAGAAGCTTACTCGAGGAAGAAGGCAACCCTTCGCATAGCAGAGAGTTCTCTGCTCCCTACTCATCTTCTTATTCTTCTTGCTCCAAAGAACTTTTTCCTTTTCTTCCTTTGTTTCAGATCCTCACGGCCACAACTTTCCAATTCTTCAGAGAGCCATACACGACCCTCACATCCCAAGCAGCTCACCAAAGAGCATTTCCTTCATCAATGGTTCACAGAGTAACCCACACTTACATAACAAATGTAAACATTCTTACCTTCCCTCTTCACTCCCCACAGTTTGCAGCAGCACACATGACAGGAATGGAGAGTTTTTTCCTTCCTTCGTTCAGTCTTCCAGTGATTAAAAAGGCAAAGCAGAGGACCATGTGAAGAATGGAGAAAGCTAGCCGTTTACCATTTCATTGGAGAGGGGTCCAATGCCAAGAATCCACGTGGAAAGCCTGCTAGATGAGCAGCACAATTCATCACAGCTAGAATGAACCGGGTCCACCTCCACAGAACCGGTCAACACAGGCAACAGGGCATCGGATTAAGCCCATCAACAGTTCGACCACAATCTCCTGCCAATTTCCATCACTGAAATTCAACACTAGTTTCGTCCATCAAATTCGTCCAATCCCTAGAACACCAAAATACGGAGCATAAGAATCAACCGAGAGAGTTTACCTCCACCGGCGATTCGCGTCATTGCAAAGAGTTCCAATCCCGAGCCATCGGACAACACTGTTGCCCGCAGTCGCCGCAGCAGCCCGCATCGTCGCCGGCCGTTGGTCGTTCGCTGGATGGTGCCTCATCGCCGCGAACACCCGCCGTTCGCCCTCTCCCCTTGATCGCTCGCTCCCGCATCTGCACACTCTCTCTCTCTCTCTCTCAAATGGCTGAAGGCCAATTCCAATTAAAACACAATCAGAACCAGTTTGAATTGAACCGGTTCAACATCCTCCCCTTTTTCTTCTAATTTATTTCTTCCAATTATTTATAATACTCTTCTTTCCATTTACTTAATTTTCTTCAATTAATTATTCCCAATTAATCTCATTATTTATGTTCTTAATATTATCCGCATATTAATTTAATTATCCGAAATAATATTTTTCCTCCTAAATTAGTCTTCATTTATCATTCAATAAATTCCCCTAATTTATAATTTAACAATTATGTCTTTGGTAATACCTCAATAATTATTCAACTAACTCAAATATTCTCAATTACTTTCCAATTTGTCCTTATTAAATCCCGATATAAAATTTGGGGTATTACAATCCTTCCTCCTTAAAGAAATTTCGTCCTCGAAATTTGCTTATCGTAATATTCCTTTGATTTACAACTCAATGTAACTTCTCGTATCTTATGTTTTCACTTTTGTTGAGCCCAAAATGCAGCATAAATTCCAATTTCACATCTGAGTTATTAAATCATCAATCTCATCCGTCTTAAATGAAATGCTTCCTTCCAAATTTATTTCTTTTCATCAGATAATTTATGTCAAATCACCGTAATGTGAATGACTTTATTGCATTTTGAAGATCTTAATCGTCCAAAATCTCGTTCTTACTCACAAAATTTCACCTTTATTCATAACATTCCCAGTAAAATATTCCCTTAGGGCAACAATTTTTGGTTTCATAAGTCATAACATGACAATTGTTGATGAAAGGATCACTTTCATTTCACTTAAAACGTTACTTCGATCCTGCAAGGAATCTCTGAAATTGATTTCCTTAATTATACTACCATTAAATTGAAGCTGACATTCCTACACTCTCTAGTCATTTCATCACTTGATTCCTACTCGACCAATATGATTTACTAAACCATCGTCTTGACAACATTAAATTCTTGGCAATACCTATGCACACACTATACAAGAAATTCTCTACGAACAAGAAACTTCTTTTTATCACATTGAATTCTTCAGAGTGTATTTTACTCTCAACTAATTCGTTCATCACTTTTCTAATGTCCATAATAACCAATGAGAGGTGAGAACAATCACCGTACATTTTCACATCCAACTCTAATGAAATATATACACGACAAACCCCTACATTGTTCTTAATATACCATCATATACCATAACAATTTCCCTACAGCCAAAACTAATTGAATCCTATTATCTTCCATATTCGCATGTGTGAGTAAGGTCATTGTCGTAAAGGCTCTTTTCTAACTCTATCCCCATCGTTGAAGTCACATCCTTGATTGTCTTGATTGGGTCTTACCAGAGATAGAGAGTTTAAACCAAACCCAACACAGACTCTACAATTTATTTTGAATTTCTTCTAACTCTATCGATTACTTAAGATATTATTCCTTAGACTACATCCCCTCTCATAATTTGATATTAATCCAAGCCGTTCCTATAAACAAACTAGATTTTCAAATTTTTCAGTCCATGATAAAATCTAGCCTATGAAGGAAAACCACAACTAGTTAGTTCCTCGTTTTTACCTAAATAGGTTTCTCATCCTAATTTTTGGGTAGATTATTAGTTTAACCAAGTGGGTAGTGATCACAGTATCAAATACCTAAGGATCTATTGCTAAAGATCCAAAACACTCTCTTTACAAATCCTTAATAATTATGACCAAGTGGATAAACACTTGACTAATCATTTGTCGTCCTTATAATTTGACTTAGCCACTAACCCTTAATGTTCTTCCTTCTCATAATAAGTCTACCCTTATCTAACTCCTTGTAGCTTAGACTATCTTGTTAAAATGCTCATTTAACTTAATTCGTGTACAGTTTGTTTTTTCATTTATCCACTTTCCAATTTATAAAAATTTGGGCAGAGTCTCCCCTGTTTCTTTACTCCCCCAAATCTAATTTCTGCACTCAAAACCCAAGCAGTTCCAGTATTGTCTATCTATTATCATTTCCATCATTCAATTTTATCAAAAGAATCACTATTGCTTGCATCCATTACAAGCAAAAGAATCACTATTGCTTGCATCCACTACATTTTCCATACCTCCTCCAAGTGACGGAATTGTTGTCCCACCAACAAACACTTAAATAATAGATAAAGAAATGAACTAATTACAATACTTACACTCAATGGAGTATTTTCACGTTGAAGCTTGTGCTGGCAGGAAGTATAAAGAATCAGTTTTAAAACCCGGGACGCTCTGATACCAACTGTAACAACCTGGTTTTTATTTGCTTTAAAATCGTGTGAAATTTAAGAACTTTTTCTTTTAAAAAATCAGAGTAAGACTTTTCTTTATAAAACTCGAGCGTTAAAACTCTTTTCTTAAACCCTTTATAAATTGTAGTATAAGTAGTAAAATCCTTTTATAAAACGCAACGGAATTTAAAACAAGCATTAAAGAATATTAAATAATTTACAGACCTTTTTTTTTACAATTAAATTCTCTTTTAAATTCTTTAGCCCAACCAGCCACAAGGACCACCCATGAAAATCCTTCCTCAACTGTCTTTGACCTGTTCTCCTGTTTTATCGTATGATACCTACATCACAAGACCTAAACTAATGAGACTAATGCGAAGTAAGTGATAAAAAAAATGCAATGCAAATGATATGCATGATCATACAAATGCATTACAGAAGAGATCCGTATCTCACCTATTAGTTTGGGGTGATGGGTAAGTCAATTGATCTCGTGGCTTAACGTGTGTTTCCGACTAGGAACCACGCCAATCAGGGTGTCATCACGAGCCATACCCAATCGCTTTGTTGAAGACGTTCGGGGTTTTAGAATGGGGTAAAGGTGAACCCTAGCTTCCGCGTAGCTAACTCTCATCTCACCGCTCCCTATGTGTGAGTATACGACCGTATGGAAGTGTCACAGATCACCCGAACCCCCACACGCCTATTTACATATATTAATTATGTCATGCAATATGTTTGTGAATACATACAGTCCTATATGATAATAAAAATGTCTAATAAACATATGATTAAAAGAACACGCAACATGCAATCCTAACTTTTGCGATGCAGGCTCCAAAGACCAAAACTCAGTAAGTATCTACTAATCTGGCGGTCCATAATGCATTTAGCACCTTAGTCCTTCCATCTTCTGAACACCTTCAAAACCATAACATTTTTTCATCAATAACTATCCCACAGTCTCTGACTTACAATTTGATCCTATGCATATACATTACAATTCTATTTCATATTTCTCTTAACTTCTCATAATTATCACCTTCTTTAAGTGCCATATACATAACGACTCCAACCAAACAATGAGTAATTCCAACAACAAAACCTAACCCCACCATTTATTTCATTTATTCATTATTTATAAACCAAGCAATACCAACAGAAAGCATTATCTAACATAACATAAACCCCATATTAACAGAATCCATTCCACTCGAAATTTCCATCACCAAAACACATTCTCCCTGCCAAACATAAAGCCCTTAACCACACCTATCCGATTAGTAATAAAATAGGAAGCCAAACAATCAACATAGCATTATTATTGTCCAACCACTAAAATCCAGCACTTAACAAAACCCAACAGTAAGCATACTAAAAAACCGATAACCAACAGTGAGCAGCACCCATAAACTGGACAGAGAGCTTTTGTCCAAAATCCATAACACAGAGCTGAGCATCATCAAATGAACACTACATTTATACAGCTGCTCACAAGCAAAACCAAATCATCCAGCAGTGAAGTGTCATCCATTAAATCCTTCACAATGTTCAATAACTATATTCAACAAGACCATAAAATCAGAGAACCATTTCTAGTAACAAGGCATACTCCAAACATCTAAAGTAAAAGTAACAATGAGTTAGTTGAAGGCAGAAGCTTACCCGAGGAAGAAGGAAGCCCTTCCCATAGCAGAGAGTTCTCTGCTCCCTACTCATCTTCTTATTCTTCTTGCTCCAGAGAACTTTTTCCTTTTCTTCCTTTGTTTAAGATCCTCACGGCCACAACTTTCCAATTCTTCAGAGAGCCACACACGACCCTTACATCCCAAGCAGCTCACCAAAGAGCATTTCCTTCATCCATGGTTAGCAAAGTAACCAACACTTATAGAACAGAGTAAATATTCTTACCTTCTCTCTTCACTCCCCATGGTTTACAGCAGCATACAGGAATGGAGGGTTTTTTCTTCCTTCGTTCAGTCATCCAGTGATTAAAAAGGCAGAGCAGAGGACCACATGAAGAATGGAGAAAGCTGGTAGTTTACCATTTCAATGGAGAGGGTTAAATGCCCAGAATCCACATGGAAAGCCTACTAGAGGAGCTGCACAATTCATGACAGCTAGAATGAATCGGGTCCACCTCCACAGAACCGGTCAACACGGGCAATAAGGCATCGGCTTAAGCCCGTCAATAGTCTGACCACGATCCCCTGCCAATTTCCATCACTGAAATTCAACACTAATTTCGTCCAACAAATTCGTCCAATCCCTAGAACACCAATATATGGAGCATAAGAATCAACCGAGAGAGTTTACCTCCACTAGCGATTTGTTTCAGTGCCGAGAGTTCCAATCCTGAGCTATCGGACAACACCGCCGCCCGCAATTGCAGCAGCAGCCCGCATCGTCGTCAGCCGTTGCTCGTTCGCTAGACGGTGCCTCATCGCCGCGAACACCCGTCGTTTGCCATCTCCCCTCGATCGTTCGCTCTCGCATCTACTCTCTCTCTCTCTCTCTCTCTCTCTATCTCTCAAATGGCCGAAGGCCAATTCCAATTAAAACACAATCTGAACCGGTTCAACATCGTCCAATTTTTCTTCTAATTTATTTCTTCCAATTATTTATAATACTCTTCTTTCCATTTACTTAATTTTCTGCAATTAATTATTCCCAATTAGTTTCATTATTTATTTCTCAATATTATCCCGATATTAATTTAATTATCCGAAATAATATTTTTCCTCCTAAATTAGTCTTGATTTATCATTCAGAAAATTGCCCTAATTTATAATTTAACAATTACGTCTTTGGTAATACTCCAATAATTATTCGACTAACCCGAATATTCCCAATTACTTTCCAATTTGTCTTTATTAAATCCCGATATAAAATTTTCGGTAATACAAAGATGCTACCATTGGTTGAATTCACCTATAATAACAGCTTTCAGGCTACGATAGGCATGGCACCATATGAGTCGCTATATGGGATGAAGTGCAGATCTCCCCTGTAGTGGGATTAAACCGGTTAAGCTACATTCTACTATCCAAAAATGGTACAGAAAACTGTCGAATCTGTTGCCATAATCAAACAAAGGATGCTAGCAGCCCAAAGCTGTCAGAAGAGTTACGCTGATAATCATCGGCGTAGTCTGGAATTGAGGGAAGGAGACCGTGTATTCCTGAAGATATCGCCATTCAAGGGTGTTGTACGTTTTGGAAAAAAAGGTTAAGCACAATCCAAGATATGTGGGCCCCTTTGTAATCACAAGGAGGATTGCATTTTTTGCCTACCAGTTACAGCTACCAGACTCTATAGTAGGTGTACACAATGTATTTCACGGGTCAATGTGTAACGACCCAACTTTTCGTAACCTTTTAAAAATGTGTGAAATTTAAAACTGTTACAAAACTATTGACATCTCTTTTTAAAACAATATCAGACTGCATAAGTCGGACCGTTCAAAGTCTTCTCTACCCGCTATGAAATCGTTATAAAATCTTTTACCAAAAATACAGCGGAAGTCAAACCAAGAAAGCATAGTGAGTTTATCAAAACATAGCGGAAGCATAAATAATTTAATGAAAGAAACTAAACAATTTAATTACAATTGTTTTCTCTTTTACTATCTCTAGCCTAGCAGGCCATAAGTTCCTGCGCGTGCAAATCCTTCATCTCTACTTTATTATCTGTTCGTCATTTGTTTGTATACAAATACCTACACCACAAGTAAACTGTAAGCCAAAAGGCTTAGAAAGGAAAAGGGTTTAATGCAGCTATGCTTATGACTCTCTTTATTCCTTTTGGTTGGGGGCCACCCAAACCAATCCTTTCATTACATTCGTTATTTACTCGTACTTCGAGCGAAAGATTGAAGGACCCATATGGGATGGTATAGTTGATCGGGCTAACCTCCTGGGTGCATACTAGGTTCCCGTTCCCATCAAGGCAGGGGCTTCACATAGCTACTAGGCTAGACCCGACTGCCCATCCGCCTCCCAACTCCTCATTCATTTTCTTTAACATTTTTCTCACTTAATGCATGAGTGAGTACCACCCCCGGGATGACACTCCCTATTGGTTTCTTTTAGCATGATGCATGACGATACATTATCTAATTAACATGATGCATGATGCAGTATAACGTAACATTAACCATAATTGAATTGCGCATATAAAGAAAGTAAATCAATTGAATAGCGCATAAATGAAAGTAACGAAAAGTAAACTGCGCATATAGGGGAAATGCAGTACAATGATAATTGAATGACATAATTTAAGAACACATAAAGAGGACAATTGTAGTAAAGCATAATTTAATTATTATGAGTCGTTCCAAATTCTACTTAATTAACCATGCTCAAGGAAGTACTTATAATTATTATTGTAGTTAAAACATGCCCAGACTATTAGCAATTTAAATGGAAACATGCTTAGACTATTAGCACTTTAAATGGGAATATGCTTAGAAAATAAATAACAGAAACATGTAATTTAATTAGATGCGCATGGATGTAAAATTCAGCAGAAAACGTATTATTAGCATAATCTAAGCAAGTAGGAAATTATAACCCCTAGTTAACAATGCAATGTAAATGGCAGAACAATAAATAGAAATAACAGAACGGAATCTTCATTCATCATTTCCTACTACAAGCCGTCAGCATTCACCATTCATCACTTCTCTATCGTTAAGCATTTTCAGTAATTGAAATCAGGAAAATACAGGAAAGTAAAAACAAAGGAGTTAACATCAACAAATTATACACATACATTGTTGTTACAATTGTTTTACAGTTACTACTCTAGTTAGTTAGTTAGATAATTAACATGGTCAAGGGATTTAACATAGCACTATCAATTCACGAAATAACTTATTCTAGTTAACAATTAAACATGGCATGATTTAAGTCTAGTTGATTAAACATGCTGCTCAAGTTAATTAATTATAATTATTATCCTAGATGATTAAACATACTTTTATTCTAGTTAATTAAACATACTCAAAGAAGTAATTACAATGATTATCCTAGTTGATTAAACATACTTTTGTTCTAGTTAATTAAGCATACTCAAATTAGTTATCGTTAATTAGTTACCTAACCATACTCGGATTAAACATGCTTAAGTAAGATTATAATTATGATTCTACTTAATGAACATGCTCAAGTCTAGGTTATAAACATTGACTATTAGTTCACTTGTTTAGATTAATTGTTTAAACATGCTCAAGATTGTTATAATAGAATCCTACTTACTAACACCAAGTAATTAGACAGCTTATACAGGGAGATTTAACTAACAACAAGTAAGGAAATAAGCGACAAGAGAAAATTCCACATAAGTAAAGGAAATTATAGTTCATTCATGCTTATCTCATCCCCACGTACTTCTTTCTTCAGTTCATCATTCTCTATTTCACAGCAAACCATTCTATACTTCACAACAAATTTATCAACCAAAGTATATCTACGGACTCTAAATCATAGAGCTAATAACGAAGGAGTAGAGCCAACAACCAAGAGAATATATACAAAGTAACCAATTACAGAACTAATAATAAAGGGAAATCTATTAACAAAGGAAATCAACACACTCACGTACTCTACTTGTGGGTAGGGCCTCCACTGGCCAAGACACACCCATTTTCTTACCTAAGTTGAAGAAAACAAACACTCACGGACAACACTCCGCAGCACCATCCTCAGCTCATGGCAGCTTCATCTCACAGCAGCTCACTCCTCAACTTTCACCTCACTTCACTCACATATAACTAAAGGAGAATCACAAACTCACCAGAACACTCATGAGCTCATAGAGGATTTCACTCTCTCACATATGGAACTCTCATTGATGGAAGAAGCTCTCGCTGGAAACTCCGTTGTAGTAGGGAAAACCGGATTGACAAAATGGAAAAAAGGGATGTCTTAACATCCATACCTGGAGACAACTGTACACCTAAGGGGATATAAGTACGCCTAAGGGGAGGGAGGAGGGTGACTCTAGCATGGGGAGAGCATCCTCGTGTCTAGAAAAAAATGTCTAAATGACAAGAATTATGATTTTAAATACTTAAATTTACGCAGATCTGGGCTGTTTCGGACAAGTGCGGACGTACTGGTTTTATTCGCATGCATCCGAAAGTCACTAGTCAGTAGGCAGATTAATACATATGGATGAAGGATTGCATCCGGATGCAGTGTCTGCATGCATCCGAAAGTGTCCAAGAATTGGATAGATTCGAAATTGCCGAATCCGCATGTGTCCCCCTTCGTTCGGAGTATTCCAAATTTGCCATTCGTACGTGATATGGATTCGCCTCGTCCAAAACTGTCCAGAATTGGGCATATTCAAATCGGACACAGCCCACCCACGTCCACATTCATCTGGGTTCGTCCGAAACTTCACGGTACAGGTTAAGTTAGGACACGAAATCGGATCCTGAGTCATCCCAAGGCTCAGGGGCGACATGCAATGCGCTTACAGATGACATGCCTCGTCCGCATGTCATCCACATGAGTCTGAAACTCCATAAATCCAGCATTTAGTTCATGTTTTTCTAACTAAACTTCATCCCATAACACTTTCCCCATAAATACACGTCATAATTAACATGTTTCAACATGCAATGTAATATCTAAATTATTCCGACACTTAATCACATTACGTATACGGGGAAAACGTTATCGAAAATACTCCCTTGACTTAACGATCCGAATACGTGCTTGGTAATACCCTGATTACTTTCCAGTTATTCTTTTTAAATCCCGATATAAAAAGTTGCGATATTACACAATGCTCAAGAAGTGTCTGGGAAATGCAACTTTATTGAACCCTCTCGAAGATATCGATGCCCAAACTAATTTGAGCTAGAAAGAAAGACCTATTCAAATCAAAGACTCCATAGTAAAGGAACTACGACGTAAGTAGATTCTGCTAGTCAAAGTTTTATGGTAGAACCATACAAGCGAAAAGGCCACATGGGAGAAGGAGGACGATATGAGAGCCAACTATCCAGAGCTGTTTAGTTAGCTAAATTTTGTTGACAAAATTTTTGTAAGGGGGTAAAATGTAATACACCGACAGTATTTCTCCTGTTTAATTGATGTAATTAATTTTAGAATAATTAAAATATTACATTGCATGATGGTACATGTTAATTTATGCCGTGTATATATGGGGTAAATATTGTGGAATAATTGAAGTTTGAAAATTTGGTGAATAAAATGTGTAATTAGAAATTTTGGATGGACGCGAACTAGGGGGTTGCGTCCGAAAACACGTTGCATGTCGTCCCCAGCTTTTTGGGATGATGTAGGACGAGGCTCCACATTCAAATTTGTCTTTCACCTATTAACGTGAGTTTTCGGATGAGTCAGGATGATCGTGGACGATAGTAGACACAAAGAGTTTGAATCTATCCAATTTTTGAACAGTTTCGGACGCACGCGAACGAAGGCTAGGATGTCTTCCTTCATCGAAAAATGCAGCTTTGACAAGAAAAATGGGGATTTCAGAGAATCACGGATGAGGCAAGGATGCTTTCCCTCATCTGAAATGTCCCACTTTTGCGAATAAAGAGGTTTTGAAAAATAGAATGTTTGTCGTGTAGTCATTAAAATTTCGCTTAACCAACCATGGGACGCCTCCCCCACGCCTGGATGCCTCTTCCTCCATGTCGAAGTAAGCCCCTCCATCCTGTTAGTTGAGCGACTGGCACACCCAGGTAAGGACTCCATGTTTTAAGTCAGCTCCTTGGTGTTCTTTGCCATTTTCAGCTTCCCAGTGCTAGAGAAATATCCCCTGGAGATTTTGTGTGTTCCGTGAGTTCTTGAATTGAGAAATACATGAGTGAGTGTGAACTTCCATAAGCTAAGGAACGTAAGGATCGAGCTAGACGCTGCCGCCTTCTTCTGTCGGCATTGGATTTCTTCAACAAATAGCAACTGAGGTCAGGATTGGGTGAGTCATGTCTAGTGGAGGCCCTACCCACAAGTAGTGTACATTTGTTCCTTCGTTATATATTCTATATTTTTTTTTATTGCAAATAAATGCTTTGTCTGATAGAGAAAGGATAATCATACTGCTTGGGTTATTGTTTCTGATGTTTATCTCTATGATACGAACTAATGAACTGAAGACTTATTTAATGGCATGTTATGTATGAATGAGCAGTTAATTTCTTCAAGGATAGTGATTCTGTTTTGTTGGAGGTACTGTATATTATATAGCTTGTAAATATAGTAGACCGGATTTATAATACTATTAATCTTAGTGCCAGTTAGGAGCTGTTATTTTCCTTTGACATGACCATGCATAATCAACCCCTAATATGAAATTTTTAATTTTCTGTAGTCCTAAAGTAGATTATTAACTGTAGCTAAAAATAATGCGATTGAACCATGCTTTTCTTTTGGATGTACACTGCCTTTGGTCCACTTGTTTATAATCGATTCATGTCATTAACTCCTATCGATTTACAAAGCATGTTTTCGTTTACTTGTTATATCCATGTCTATTTAATGTCATCATACTATTGTTAAGCATGCCTAATTCCTTTAAGTATCCCACTACAATTTAACATTTATCTTAGTTTAATAGCATGTTCAATTTGTCGTTTCCCTTACTGTTATGTACTGTAAATACAAGCATGTTATTTCGCTGTGATATTCTCTGTTCTATTCGTTCTTTTATTCGTTCTTATTCGCTATTTGATAGTCATTATTTTGTACTGCATCAACGTGCATCATGATAATTGAAACAAGTAGAAAGTGCCACCTCTAGGGTGGTACTCATATGCATTACGTCAGGAAAACAAATAAATGAAATGAATGAAAGGAAAAGAAAATGGGGAGTTGGGGATGGACGGGTAGTTCGGATCTAATCAAGTAGTCTAAACTTACGCCCCTCCCTTGTCGGGAACGAGACTAACTACCCTAGGTGGTTAGAAGCCGACCAAGACTATTTCCATTCAACACAAGTTCTTACAATCTCTCACTCGACGTACGAGTTATGAATGAAAGAATGAAAAAATGAAACATAAAGAAAAGAAAGGTTTGGGGCGGTATCCATTCCAAAAGAATGAAAGAGAGGCATACAACATACTACATACCCCACTCCTTATTGGGCCTTTAGTCTCACTGTTTAACTTGTGGTGTAGGAAATTGTCAAGATGTAATAATCCTAGGAGTAGAATAGGATGCATTTCCCATTGAGCTTACAGGTTATCTGGCTGAATCGACCTGAGTAAGATATGGCTCGTAAGAAGAAGAAAAGAAATCACTATTTTGAAATGGTTTCAAAAAGGATATTGTTTTGTAAAAATTATTAACTCTTGCCCTAACCTTCAAACCATGTTTTGAATATTAGTTATGTTTCTGCTTTTAACTCTGAATTTTATTTAACACATCTAATGTTTCTGCTTTTACTTTGATGTAGTTATGCATTTTAAATCTCTATACTCGTCTTACTCCCACTTGTTTTAAAAAGAAAATTTTTACATGATAATTAAAAAGGAAAAGTTAAGTTAAGAAAGAATTTGACGCGGGGCGTCACAAAATTAATTTAGGAAAAGGAAATTGAAGAATTTAAATTGAACATGTAAATATTGTCAAGTATTGTCAAGTGATATTCAAAATAAGTCGAGAATTGGAAGTGAGTCGACTTAATATACTATGCGTATATTTGTCACATACACACACACACACACACACACACACACACACACACACACACACATATTAATAAAATAAATGCATTTAAAGTGGAATAAAGGAATAGAAGGATAGACGACGTAGTTTGTTTAGAGTAAGTGGAACGACGTCGTTAAGAAAGCGAGGGACATCCCTTATGGAAGAGGGACGTCCCTTATGGAAGAAGGACATTCAAAATAAGTAAAAGAGAAGACGATGTTGTCAAGAGTAAGTGGGATGGTGTCGTTTAGAGAGAAGGACGTCCCTAATGGACGAAGGACATCCAAAATAAGGGAACAGTAGACGGCTTAAAGAATGGGGTAGTTTAGGATAAAGGACGTCCTTAATGGAGGAAGGACATTCGAGATAAGAGAAAGGATGACGACGTTTGTTTAAGTAGAGTGGTGTCATTTGGAATGAAGAAGCAAATTGTTTGAAATAAGAAGAAGACAGACGTCCCTTGTAGAGGAACAAATGTTCCTTATAGCGAAAAAGCTTACAGAAAGTAAAGACGGATGTCTAAAACATGAAGACAACGAACATTCCTTATTGAGGAATGAACATACCTAATGATGAAGAAATTAGCGGGCGTCTCTTGGGAAAATGGATGCCCTGAATGTATTTGGGTTAGAAAAATTAAAAGATTAATGCCGTTTGGGTTATGACGGACGACTCTCTTGGGAAAATGGACGTCTTGTATAGCGAGAGTCTTTGGCAGCGTCGAAATATCGCCCAGAATAATAGCGATCTGAAATATGAAATACTTTGAAAAACATCGGATAGATTTTAACAAGAAATACGACATACTTTGAAAATGATTGATAGGTTTTTAAGCCGATGTTTACGCGTGACAATCCTTTTTGTGTATAAATACGGGGGAAAGCTGGAGGATTTGGGGTGCCAATTTCTGAATTTAGAAAAGGGATTTTTGAGATTTGGAAAGACGAAAGGAGGAGTCTTTGGAGTTTTTACTAGTGAAGTTGGGGTAGGACTCTGAACTAGAAGATTGTGCAGAGTCTTCTCTAGCGACAATGTGAGATAAGGGTCCCCTATGAGTTTTTGGTTTCTCGGTCTCCACTGTTGAGAATTAAGAATTTTTTGGCTTTGTCTTTGGATGGTGAATTCAGCTCGAATAGTGGGTTTTGTTGTGGGGATGCTCTTTGGTTGGTTTTGAATGGGAAGCAGTGGCTAAAAAATTGGTAGAGACGTTTTGGAAGGGAATTACCGTGAGAAAATGAAGCAAGAGGAGCTGGAGGTCTTCTCTGTGCTTCTCACGGGTTTTTTGGTAAGAAGAATTTCCCTCCATCACTGTTATGGATTTTATGTGAGTAAATATAAAAGATAAAAGATTAAATGGATGTTGTACTTTGTTGCTGTGAATTGTGTTTGGTTGATGGTTTGAGATTTTGTTCTTTGTTTTGTTACAGTCTTGATATAAGGAGGATATTATCAGGAATTAGGCACTGTTGATGGTTTGAAATCCAAGTTGGTTATTGCTTGGTTGAATTGTGAACATACACGCTCTATTAATGGGTTGTTGGCTCTTTGTATGTGACTGGTTATATTCTGTTAAAGTTGGCTAGGGTCAAAGCTGTACTATGTTTGGAAATAGTTTAAGGAATTTGTGTAGTTGGGGGTTTTGGTAGTTGGATATTGGGAATTATTATTGAGAAACTATTAAGTGTTCAAAATGGATTTACGTTAACAATTCTATTAAGAAGAGAATAAGGAATATGTTGAGATTAATAGGTTGGGATTGTTAATAATTAAATGTTATTAATCATGAAGGTATTGAAAAGGAAGAAGGATAGTGTTGAGTGCTAGGCCCGCTACAAAAATGAGGTAAGTGATACGTGTGTGCTTTGGTATTCAGACCCTACATCGCAAGAATTAGGGTTGTATGCTGACTGCTTATTAGAAATAGTTTGTTTTATGTTATAGATGTAATATGATAAAGTTATGCTTTGATGGATTATAGGACTTGATAGAAATCATGTTTCGAGGATTGTATTGCTTCTTGCTGAATGTTTACTTGAAATAGGTTCTTTTAATGATATGTTTATTTGTTTTATTTTAAAGGTAATGATAATAAGATTAAGCATGTTTGAGGCCTACATAGAGGAGATAGAATGTATGCATTCACGAGCATCATGGTTTTCAAACGATATGAAAATGATTTTTCATGCATGGTTTTGAAAAGGAAAATGATAACATAAATGAAATGCGAATAAATGTAAATAGATGTTGGAGATCAGAGGGTTTAGTCCAGTAATGTTTGGGAGAAGCAAGAGCTGATATGTCTCATCTCCGTTGGAATTGAGTGACGGTTCTACTCAGGTGTTGTGGATTCGGTGTTTGGGAGAACTACGAGATGATGTAACTTATTTTCCATCGGGATGGGTGATGGTTCTGCCCAGGCTAGATCCCCAAGATGTATCTATTCTCGTATGATGATATCTCCAATGTTCTAGACTATAGTGAGACTGTGAATAAATGTAAATGAATGTGTTTCTACGTGAGTTTAGATACTAAAGAGGTTGCTCTCACGTGGGAACGAGACCGTGAGGTTTGTCCGGAAGCGGTAGCCCAACAACCGAACGAATAATGTAAAGAGAAAAGATACTGAAATAGAAACAGAAAATGAAAACAGATTTTAAAAGGTGAATGACATGTGCATTTTAGATTTTATGTTATATCACTTACTGAGCGTTAGGCTCATAGTTTAAGTCTTATTTATGTAAGTATGTAAGAAAACAGGTTAAGGAGCAGTTGATGAAGGATTTGCACGTGCGGATCTAGTGGCTGGCTAGACTAATGGACTTAAAGAGAAAAAGGTTTGAGAAAGGTTTTGTAAAGTGATTTATAAATGTAAAAGAAAAAATTGTATTCCTTAAATGTTTTATTTTTATTTTAAGTCTTCCCTTGTGTTTTTGCAAAATGTGTAAGGGTTTTATTTATAGTGTTTAAATGATTTTGAAGCAATAAGTCTTCCACTGTTCTCTAAAGGAAAAGATTTTAAATGTTATATGTTTTCAAATGAAAGATAAACTGGGTCATTATAAGTGATATTATCTTATGCATGTGGCTTTTTTTTCAAAAGAGTTTTTCGACGTAAATTTTGGTGTCCAACATCGTAATTTTTTTTTACAGTTATCAGTTAATTTCATAACAAGTGGTATATATGAGGTTTAGTTTTGAGAGTTTGTGTTTCCAAGTATGTCAAAATAGATTATCTCTAGTTGTTTGACAACGAACAAGGTTTATGTAATTTTTTAAAAAATTATAAATTTTGGGGAAACGAAAAGACAAAAAAATAGAGAAAGAAAATTACTCCCCCTGTCATTCATCTTCTTCGTAAAGATTAGTTCTTATTTGCCATACAGAAGCAGCCACTGTCAATGGTTCTCGATCAATCTAGCAACTCATTCGCCCATTGAAGATCAACGTCCGATCCGTTTACTATCTGTCATCTTTGGTCAGTTCTCTCATTTTGTAGGTCGTCTCTCTCATGGAGAAGAAACCCATCAAGCTAACCTTGATGATTTTGTAATGCCCGGATAATCCTCCATGTACTATGTAAAATATTTTAATTAAGGAACGAGTATTTTATAGAAGTGTAGATGTTCTGCAGTCATTATTTTGGAACATGATGCAGTGTAATTAAAGGAAGAAATATTTTAGAAGAATTTTAAAGTGAAGAATGGCTACGAATTGTGTATTTTACATGTTTGGTCGCGTAGAGATCGCGGTTATGTCGAGTATTGGGACCAAATTTACATTTCAGGACGTCCCTTGACATTTAAGTCAACTCGCGATCGAAGCTGGATCGAGTGTCTCGATCGAATTTCATTTTGGGTGACTCCTCGTGTAACCACCCGAATTTTTATCTTTCTTGAAAACGCGTTAAATTTTTCAAACTTTGATAAATTGCAAAAACAATCTTTATTTTTTAAAATCTCCTTAGATTAAAATCAGAGTGCATTTTCAAAATTCCGATCGTTACGACATTTCGTTAACTCATTTAAATCCTAGAAGACTAAAATCATTAAATTTGTTTTAAAAAATATAGCAGAAACATAAACGGAAATATAAATCGAAACATAAGTTAAAGTTTAGGGTTAAAAATGTCACATGTTCAAAATGAGGATTAGGTTAATAGTTCTTGTTTTACAAAACGTGTTTACCATTAAACCCTTAGAAAACATATATTTTCTTATTTCCTCGAGTCACCCATCTATTTCGGTCGTGTTTCATCCGAATACTCCGCAGGCTCTACGAGGAAGACCTCCTCCTTTGCACCCGGTACTACCATCTCCTTACCTACACCATAAGTAAGGACGTGTGCTAATGGCTCAGTAAAGGAAATGGAGTTTATGCTTATGCTATGCCTCTCTTTAGTCCTTTATGGAATGGGGGCCACCCAAACAAACCTTTTCTTTACATTCGTTTGTTCGTTCTTTACTCGTACTTCGAGTTGGAGATTGGGGGATTTTCTATTGCAATGGAATAGTTAGTTGGATCTAACCTTCTACTTGCAACTAGAACTCCTGTACCCATCAAGGGAGAGGCTTCGGCTAGTTGTAGACTAGACCTGCTACCCATCTGCCCCCAACTCCCTTTTCTTTTCTCTTCTTTTATTTTCTTATCATTTTTCCTCTCTCAATGCATGTGAGTACCACCCCAAGGTGGCACTCCCTATTTGTTTCTATTAGCGTGATGCATGATGACAACTAAATAGCGCATATATTGAAAGTAAATAACAGTAATTTAATGAAATGACAACTCAATAAATAAATGGTGGAATTTAAAGATACATGAAAAGAACAAAAACATAATTATTCGGCAGCTATAAAAGAAACAAGTACAGACGACAAACATAGCATGCTATTAGACAGAGACAATAATTCAAGTAGGCATCACAGAATTAGAATAATAATGCACACACGAATGAGTAACCAAAGAAGATTATAATTCAGCTAATTACCTGAACAATTATTACATGCTTCATATGATATCAGTGAATAGACCATAGGAAACAAGGCAGGATTTAATAACAATATGCTCAATTTAAATACTTGTAGATGTTGATAAATAATAGTCAATGGACATGCTTGAAGATGAACAAGGAATTGGTATGCTTGAAGACTAATAGCATGTTAACGTACAAGAAATTCTACTTTAACATACCAGAAGATTTATATGTGATTTAACGTGCTTGAATATTAGACCAGTAAAGTAATTTAACGTGCTTGAATATTAGACAAGAAATGGTAGACTAATAGTCCATGAATATACTTGAGAACATGCTTGCCAGGTAAATGAGTAATTAGCATGCTTAACACATAGATGACAAGTTTGAAGATTAATCGACTAATTAACATACAAATAATAGTTGATCAGCATACTTGACATTAAACATGCAATGATTATCTACAATGCTTGAGGTCGAAAGAGTAATGGTCAATTAATATGCTTCAAGTTAAAAGAGAAGTAACTAATTAACATGCTTGGATATTAGACAAGTAATAATTAATCACATGTTAGAAGACCAATAATTAATTAGCATGCTTGAAGACTAAATTGAGTAATTATGCTCGCATCCTACTAAACTCACATGCTTGAATGGGGTATAGGTCAATTACACATGCTCCGTTAATTCGACATGCCCAAGTTATAACAAACGTAACCACCACGAAGGAGTTAACATATTTTTAAACAATAAGCATAACAATAGAGAATGTATTATAGTGAACATGCTTGATGCATAATAGGATACTTTTTGCAAAAAATGAACAAATAAAGGATACTTAGGCTCAGGATAGAAATAAGTGCAGGAAAATATGAACCTAGGTAGTAAAGCAGTATCGTATATTGTAAGTAAAATGCACAAAGTAACTTAATAGCAGAATAGGTGATATAACTAAGTGATCCCACAGCAGAGTCATTTATTCATTTCATTCACGTTCATGTTTCATCATGGTTCCACCTTACCAGACTTATCATCAAACACTATCCTTAGAATTGGTAAATCAAACTTTTGAAATGAAATTAATGGCAAAGTATATAGAAAGTAACTACAGAGTAAATAAATACATAGGAAAGAGTAAAGATAGTAAGAAATGTTGCAAGAAATATCGACGGACTTCATCTAAGAAATTTAGAGATTCTAACAACAAAAACAACAATAACGCACAAACACTTTACTTGTGGGTAGGGCCTCCTCTAGCCAAGACTAACCCAAATCCCTACCTTTGTTGAGAAGGAACAAGCAGGGATAGCAAAAGTCCACTTCCAGCAGCACCACACACCCTCTAGAGGAGAAGGAAGCAGAACGGAGGAGAAGAGAAAAAACAAGGGAAAAGAAAACGGACTCGACACAAAGGAGACAAGCTGGAAATTAAAAAGGGAGAGCTCAACTAGGGTAATCATACTCCTAGAAAGGGAGGAGGCAGTTGGGCTACGCTGGAGCTGGAGGGAAGGTTGATTTTGCTGTCTGGAGGCGTAGTTATGGACGACATGACAGTTCTGTCTAGTTTAAATCCCTAAATTTTCGTTGATCTATGATATTTCGAACGAGTGCGGACGCGCTAGTCTCGTCCGCATTCGTCCGAATGAGTAAAATTCCATAGGCAAAATCGTGGTCACGGACGAGAAATGGAGTCCCTACCCTCGCCCGTACCGTCCGCAGACTACATTCGGATGCGATTTGGCGTACGTACCTAGCGTCCGTAAGCGTCCGAAAGTGTCCATAAATTGAACAGATTTAAATCAGATGAGGCCTCTTCACGTTCGCACTCATCCGCATGCGTCCAAATGTGTCTAAGATTTGGACGGATTGAAATGGACACGAACTCTGCACGTTCGCACTCGTCCGCATGCATCTGAAACTCCACAGCACAGTGAAGTCAGGACGCGAAATCACGTCCTGAGTCCTCCCATTCCTCAGGGGCAACGTGCAATGCATTTTCAAATGACACTTCTCACCGCAAGTCATCTGCAGGTGTCCCAAAATGCCTAGGACAACATTTCCTCACATTTTCCTTGTTAACTTTTTACCCCATAATCTTTCCCCTAAATACATGTCATAATTAAACAAGTATAGGTGCGCAATGTAATATATAATTATCTCCAAAGTTGAATTATATCTTGTATATAAGGAAAAATGAAATCGGGATATTACATACTACCCCCTTTACAAAACTTTTGTCCCCAAAATTAGCTACTAAATAATTCGGGATACATGACTCTTTTGTCATCCTCCTTTTCCCAAGTGTCCTCTTCATGGCTGACAGGTCCTATTTTCTTCGTGATTACATAGGGCCACACATATCTAGGATTGAGCTTTCCTCTTCTTTCAAATCGAACGACGCCTTTGAAAGGAGATATCTTCAAGAACACCCTATCTCCTTCATCAAATTCTAGGGCCCATCATCGGTTGTCTGCATAGATCTTATGATGACTCTGAGCTGCTAGCATCCTTTGCTTAATTAGGGCCATAGACTCTGTAGTCTTTTGTATCATTTTCGGACCATATAATGCTGATCGGCACTTGCTTCCATATAATGCTTCGTACGAGGCCATGAGAATAGTGGCCTAAAAGTTGTTGTTATATGCGAACATGAACAATGAAAATTTTTTTCCCCATCTAACTTGGAATTCGAGAATGCAAGCACGTAGCATATCCTCAAATGTTTGAATTGTTCTTTCACTTTACTCGTCCATCTGAGGATGAGATGCAGTGTTAAGTTTCAGTTCAGTGCCCATAGCTTTGCTCAGACTTTTCCAGAAAGCCGAAATAAAACATGGGTCCCGATCTGATACAATAGAAACTGCAACACCGTGAAGTCGGATGATGTCCTTGACATATAATTCAGCAAACTGATTCATCTTATATGTCATGGCTACTGGTAGAAAATGTGCAACTTTGGTTAACCAATCCACGATCACCCAAATCGCATCTTGTCCGCGAGCAGTTCTGGGTAAACAAGTGATGAAATCCATGATGATATGCTTCTATGTTCATTTGAGAATTGGCAATGGATGGAGCGTACCGCCCGATCACTGGTGTTTGACCTAAACGTGTTGGCATACATGGCATAGCAACACAAAATCGGCGATATCATACTTCATGTTCGGCTAGTAGTAATGAGTTTTAAGATCCTGGTATATCTTGTTTCAACCAGGATGCACAGAGAAATTGGAAGAGTGAGCTTCTCTTAAGATTTTTAGTTGCACCGTCGTATCGTTTGTCATATACCACTGGTTCTTGTACTTAACTATACCATCTGCAGACGCAGAGAAATTCTGATACTTCGGTAGAGTCGGTTTCAATTTGAAATCCTTACATACCCCATCATTTTGCTGAGCCTCCTTAATCTGCTCAATAATAGACGGCATCAAAGTCAGCTTTGCTAATACCACGTCCAACTGTGCTGGAACCATCTGCACCTCAAGCCCCTGAAGGTCTCTTTGGAGTCTAGAAGGCATTCCTTCACATATCATGCTCATCACTGCAACCTTGTGGCTGAGAGCATTCATAACGACATTGGCTTTTCCTGGATGGTACTTGATCTCACAGTCATAGTCTTTAACGAATTCAAGCCATCACCGTTGACGCATATTTAATTCCTTATGGGTGAAGATATACTTGAGACTCTTATGATCTGAGTAGAACTCACAGCGCTGTCTATACAAATAGTGTATCCATACTTTGAGAGTGAACACAGCATCTGCGAGCTCTAAATCATGAGTGGGGTAGTTCTGCTCGTGGATCTTAAGCTATCGGGAGGCATAGGCGATAACTTTTCTGTGCTGCATAAGAACTCCACCGAGTCCTCTCCTCAATGCATCACAGTAAATGCAAAAGCCATTGTCCTCCATTGGTATTGTTAACACTGGGACAATAGTCAATCTGCGCTTTAACTCTTGAAAACTATTCTCGCAATCACTGGACCACCAGAATCAAACATTCTTCTTGGTTAGACTAGTAAGTGGTAGAGCGATCTTCGAAAATCCATCAATAAAGTGCCTTAATAACCTTCCAAGCTTAGAAAACTCCTTACCTCACCAACATTTTTCGGCTATGTCTAGTTCACCACTGTCTGTATCTTTGCCGGTCGATGGAGATCCCATCTTCAGAGATTACATGGCCAAGAAAACCGACCCTGTTCATCCAGAAGTCACACTTAGAAAATTTTATGTACAACTGATGTTGACTAAGAACAGATAAGGCCACCCATAGATGTTCACAATGCTAAGCCTCCGACTGGGAATAGATCAAGATATCATCAATGAAGACAATAATAAATTTATCTAGATACTCTCGGAAGACTCAGTTCATTAGGTCCATAAAGGCTACCGGGGCATTGGTCAGCTTGAAAGACATAACCAAGAACTCGTAGTGCCCATACCGCGTGTGAAATGCAGTCTTCGGTATATCATCAGGTTTCACCTTCATTTGATAATAGCCTGATCAAAGGTCAATTTTTGAGAATACCCGAGCATTGCTCAATTGGTCAAATAAATCATCAATCCTAGGCAGGGGATACTTATTCTTACTTGTCACTTTATTCTGTTCCCTGTAGTCGACACACATTGTCAGGGTTCCGCCTTTCTTCTTGACGAATAAAATAGGTGTGCCCCAAAGAGAAAAACTTAGCCGAATAAACCTCTTGGTGACCAGCTCTTATAATTGTACTTTCAACTCCCACAGTTTTACAGGTGCCATATGATATGGATGTTTGGAAATGTGATCCAGACTGGGCTGTAAGTTGATCTCAAATTCAATTTCATGGTCTGGGGGTAGACCGGGAAGATCATCAAGAAAAACATTCGGGAGTCTTCTACCACTGCAACATCCTCCAGCTTGGCCTCAGTGATTGCGGTAGTATCAATTGTGTTGACCAAAAATCAATCGCATCCGTCCTTCAACAACTTACCTGCCTTGAGTGCAGAGATAATGGTAAACTTCCCTTTCTCCTTGGTTCCTTGGAAGGTGTGTAGTTCACCACCTGGAGGACCAAAGCAGACATCCCTATTCTTGCAGTCAATGATCGCATGGTGCGCGAACATCCAATCTATTCCCATTATGGCATCGTAGACCTTTAAATCCATGATGATTAGATCAGCTTGAAATAAACAGCCATTGATGTCCACTGCATAGGCTTTGAGCATTCCTTCGGTAATCAAATGATCACTAGAAGGCAACAATATGCGATACGTGTAGCTCGTGCTATTGGAGAAATAGTTTGCTCATTCACAAAACTTTGTGGAAATAAACGAGTGCGTAGCACCGAATTGAATAATACGTAAGCAACACACTTGTTTATATAGATTGTCCCTGCCAGGGTTAGGTAAGTTGTTTATTCAAAGGTAAAATCTCCTATTTCGTCTAGGGAAGGGAGTAATTGTAAATATACGAACAATCATTTTTAAAATGAAGTGTACCTATTACTATCGCTGACAGATCAATGTCTTTTGTCCCATACATGGCAAAAACATGGTAGGCCACCATTCTAGGTCCCGTGTGTCAGGTCGGGCAATATCTAGCTTTATGCCCTGTTTCCCACAAGAAAAGTATTTTTTTGACCTAGCTAGGCATTCACCTCGATGCACCCTTTGGCATTTCGGATAGGCATTATATTGAGGGCTGTTGGATGCTTGTGTCAATAGCTTTTTATCTAGCCTCTACTATTCTTTAGTCTCAGTAGGTCTCTTGACTCTCGGACCAGTTGAGGGACCACCTCGTAGTTATTGGGTAGGGGTAGCCTTCCATGCTCTTTGGTTGGTTTCTCTTTGTCTCTTCACTCCTTGTACAGCCAATGCTCTTGACACCATTTTTGAGTAGGTGACACTCTCGATGCAAGCCCCGATAACCCCTTCTTGGACTTCAACTTTTAGCCTTGCACAAAATGTTGTACCTAATGTTCTTTTGTTGCCTCCAGATGCAGAGCATAATGGGATAGGGCCTCAAACCCATGGGCATACTCTATCATGGTGCCCATTTGGCGTATGCGCATGAATTCCGTTAGCTTTTGAGTGCGAATTGTACGGTTGAAATATTTCTCGTTAAACAGATCCTAGAAATCTTTCTAAGTGAGGGTTGTGACCTCACGGGAGGCCTTGACTGTGTCTGACAAGAAATGCACCTCGTGGGTCAGGTAATATGTGACACATTTAACTTTTTCCGCCTCGCCAATATATGCATAAATAAACTTATTTTCCATGGAGCGTACCCACTTCTCAGCTCCTGAAATGTTAGAGACATCCCCATTGAAGTAGGGTAGCTTGAGCTTTTGAAAATTTTCCCACCCAGCTTCTCTATGAACTAGCTAAATCTGGATAGGCCGTTAATTCCTGTTTCCATCCCTGGGGTCTAGTCCCATAAATCTGTCCTGCCCCATTAATCTCTCCATGAAGTGGAAGTGTTGTTTCATAAATTAGGTCTGTCTCTCCATCTGTTGGGACTGCTGCTCTACGACTGCTACTATACGCACGAGAGTGTTATCTCGACCATGATCCTCCTGTCGATTTGGCACTTGGGGCCCATCTTCATTAACAGGAATATTCCCTCTTCCTCTCCTAGCCGTCTATAATTTCCTACGAGTACACGTCATAAGGTAAGGAAATAAGTTTTAAGAAAATTTTAAGGAAAAAAACATTTTTGTCTATCACATTGATCGCATTAGTCCTATACATTTCTATACCATGGCTAATTAATTCGAGTGAGTATTTAAATAATATAAAGGAAAACATACAGTTAGAGGGACCTTGCCCGACGAGTCTGAGTTATCCGCGATGAAATGCACAAGAGTAGAATGGGCTCTGATACCAACATAAACGACTCGAATTTTTATCTTTCTTGAAAGCGCATTAAATTTTTAAAACTTTCATAAATTGTGAAAAAGAAATCATTATTTTTAAAAATCACCTTAGATTAAAATCAAAGTGCTTTTTCAAAATCCCTATCATTACCACATTTCGCTTAAACTCATTTAAATCGTGGAAGACTAAAATAATTAAATCTATTTCAAAAAATATAGCGGAAACGCAAACGGAAATATAAATCGAAACATAAGTTAAAGTTCATGGTTAAAAATGTCACATGTTCAAAATGAGGATTAGGTCTATAGTTAGTGTTTTACAAAATGTGTTTACGATTAAACCTTTATATATTTTCTTCTTTCCTTTAGTCACCCATCTACTCCGGTCGTGTTTCGTCCGATTACTCCACAGACTCCACAGGGAAGTATGGGTGGGAATTGGTTCGGTTCAAACAGGGTAACCGACAAGTGGTTGGTTTGGTTCAGTTTTACTAAGGAAAAGAAATTATGTTAGAACCAAACAGAATCGAGCCAAACCTTTCGGTTCGATTCTCAGTTTTGGGCAATAAAAACCAAGTAACTAGACTATCCGATGATTAAAAAAATACCCCCATCCCTCGAGCCATGAGCACCTTTTGCCTTGCTCGAAGAAAAGCTTGCTCCCTCCAACCTCGAACTTTGCAAACATTGTACAGATTGTAGACCATTCAACCGACTGAATTTCTCTCCTCCATTCTCAAGCTTTAATTTTCCCTACTAAATATTTGGCTACGTCTATGATCTTGCAAAATTTTCATCTGGGTCTGCAGATTGGCTGCCATTGTTGCTTGAGATTTGTGTGTAACGTAAGCTTCCTCTTATTTCATCACCCCTTCTTTGTATTTCCTTACAAAAACTATGGATTGATTTTTTACAACAGCCATGTTCACTGTCCTCACTCCTCCATTCATGCTTTTGCAGCTTCTCAACTTCTTCCCACTCTCATTTTCTCTCCTGAAATATCAAGAGATACTTTAAACTACCAAAAATGTGGTAAACTTGAGATCCCGTTTCCTTTTTATTTGAACACTACTTTGGGATCAGTTTTCAAATGACCATTTTCATCTTTTCTGCAAGAACTCAACCTTCCTTTACCTCAACATCAGCTCTCGATCCTACAGTGTGTTGGAATTTTTCTCCGACGGTGTTTTGTGGACTTTCTGGACTCCTCTTGTCTCCGATACAATGATATGAACTCATTTAGTTTCGCTGGTAATAACTATTTTGGTGTCTCTGTTGATAACATCGTCGATTTATACGATTGCGATGATTCTTCCTTGTGTAAATCAGATTACGAGATCGATTACTTACCGGGCTGTGATGATAACAGTGGGAATACTCTAGGCTGCTGTAACCCTCTTGCCGACCAAAGTGTTTGGAAGCGGGGAAATGATTTCTCTGTTTTCTGACTTCGGGTGCAGAGGATTTTTCAGCTAGATCGTTTTGAGAGGTTCAACTGTAGGCATGAAAATTAAAGGCATGAAAAAAACCAAACTGAATACAAAAATTTAAAGGCATGAAAATAACCGAACCAAAATAAAAATTGAACCGATTAGAACCGAACCGATGAGAACCGAACTATAATACCCAGAAAATATATTTCCTTTTTGATGATGTATTAAATTTGGATAATTTTAATATATGAATAGTGCATCGTATTATGCGATGGTACGTGTTGAGTTGTGCTTAAAAGTATATAGTTAACGTTGAAAAATAATCTAAGTATGAAAAACTTAAGAAAAATATGCACTGTTGCGTTTCGGACGCATGCGGATGCTGTGCGGACGTAAATTGGCGTCCACGGAACTGTTGTGTTGCTTCCCTGTACTTTAGGACGACAGGGGAAGAGGATTTGGCGTCCTAGAGTCATGCGGACGCTGCGGATGAAGAGGCCCGTGTCCGTATTGAATCTGTATAATTCCTGGACAATTCGGACGACTTGTGGATGATGCAGACGAAGAAGCCCCGCGTCTGCATTCAATCTGTACAATTCTGGGACACATTCGGACGACTTGCGGACGATGCGGAAGAAGAAGGCCCGCGTCAGATTTGAATCCGTAATAATTCCTGGACAATTCGGACGACTTGCGGACAAAGCAGACGAGGATGGATCGCGTCTAATTTGACTCTGGACAACTTTTGGACACATTTAGAAGCTACTTGTGGACGAGAAATCTCATACGAATGTCACCTGCGGACGGTACAGACGAAGGTTGTGGATGCATTTTCTAGTCCGAAATCGAGTTTCGGACGGATGCGAACAATGCTGCGGACGACTTGACTCGTCTGAATTATCGAGAAAATCCGAGAAACCCATTTATATTGCACTCTGTCTCTTCCTATTTCTTGCTGCACTCGACAAAGCATCTCTCCCCAACCCCCTACAACCCATCCTGCTCCCTTCCAGTAGGTGTGGAAGCTTTCCACGTGGTCCCCTTCCAATGGACCTCCTCCTCTTGAAGTGTGTGAAGTGCCCTGACCCCTTATAGAAACTGATCCCTGCAGCTACCAGACTCTCTCTCTCTCCCTCTCTCTCTTTTCCGTTTCGTCTATAAGAGGTATGACTCCTCCTCTATATTCTATTCTACAACCGTAAGTGAGGTGTTTGGAAGAGTGCCTTGTGTGTGTGTGTGGAGGAATTGATGAGTTAAAGGGAGTGCAATGTGATAATTGGGGGTTGCTCTAAAGAGTTTGCTGTGGAGTGTGTCCACCGTAAAGGTAAGAAGTGGTTTTGATTTAATGGATTAACCTTCAATAATTAGGATGAGTTGATTACTCTTTATTTTAGTGTTGTACCGTGAAGGAACTTTTGAAGGATTGAAGGACAATAGGGATAGATTGGCTGCTGTGTTGTTACTTTTGGCTCCTGTTCCATTCTGTTGAGCTACTGGGAAATTTTAGGGAAGAATTGGAATTGTTGTGGGCCAAAAGAGGCCCTACATTACGGGTTTTGTCTGTGAAATTGTTGATTTGGAACTGTCAATTTCTGGTTTTATTGTTGACGGTGAAAAGCATGGATAATTGAAAATGATAACTATTTTGTGAAGCATGAAAATCTGGAATTAGTAAGTTGTTTGGGAATATGGACTGTCAATCACTTGATGCTATTAAGTGTTATTGTTTGTTGATGTCAAATGAAATATAATAAGTTAAACTCATGAAGTATGAAATTTAGAGTTGCTCAGTCGTTTGGAATTATGGATTGTTTAATGTTGTGATACTGCTGTCAAGTGTAAATAGTAAGGTATGTGAATATTGTAAAGCATAAAACGACGCATGAATTCCTGAAGACTTGGTAGTGTGACCTGTCCTCCTATTCGTGTTTGGTATGATTGATTATGGACATGCTCAACAGTTTCAATCCTTGGGTTATATCTAGGAACCTGGATATGGTTGTTGAAGTTGAATCTTAAACTGTTCTTCCTTTGCTCACAACTATCAACTAATGACTCAAAAAATTATACAGCTCGTATCTCATACACTATTGAAACATTTATATGCGAAACACTTATGTGCAAATCTCATTTACTTTGTGAATAACAATATTGATAATACAACACTTCTAAGTTGAATGACGACAATAAATTTAGTTATGGTTGTTGTGTTTCCTTTTGTGCGACCATATTGTGAATTATTGTGGCATTCATGCATCATCCTAGGATTTATGAAAACTGTTACATGTTGTGGGTCATCTTAATATACATAAATAGGCGTGTGGGGGTTCGGGTGAATTGTGACTATCCATACGGTAGATTCCTCCCACGTAAGGAGTGGTAGGTTTAGAAGTTAGCTATGTGGGTTCTAGAGTTCACAATTACCCCGTTCTGAAACTCCCAACGTCTTCAACAAAAGTGAGGATACCTGCTTGTGGAAACACCCCCGATGGATATATCTCCTCGTCGGAGTGACTGGTTAGGCCACAAGACTCTAGGGAGTATTCCACCATAACTTCTAGAAGAGATACGGTTTGTCTTCTGTAATGCATCGTGTGGTCACGCATCATTTGCATTGCATTTAAATTCTGATTCTTGTTTGGCGTTAGGCTCATTGTTTTCCCCGTAATGTAGGTGATTATTTTGATGATGACATTCTAGTTGTGGAGGAGGTGTCCAGGATGACCCCTCGTGTTATCAGACGATTTGACCTGCTGGGTGTGGCTCCTATGGGATGTGAGATGATAGTATTTTGAGAGAAGGGTATTTTGGTGAATTAACATTAGTCGTATTTTGAAAGTATGAACAGTTGTAGTAAAGGACTTTGGGACTTTTGTTAAAATATTCAAGCTATGTTTTGGAAACTTATAACTATCTATTACGCATTTCTTACTTTGAATTTCGAATGTTGAATAAATTAAGTGAAAAATTTTATATGACATATTTTAAAATAAGGAAAAAAAAGGTTTTAAATTAACGGGGTGTTACACGCATCGAGTAGAACCGAACTCTTCTTGGTTCGGTTTCGGTTTTCCAAAATGAAAACCAAACTGAATCGGTTTGGTTCTAATTTGGTCAAAAATTGAACCGAACCGAACCGATTCCACCCCAACGGGGAAGGCCTCCACCTCTACACCCGGTACTATCATCTCGTACCTACACCACAAGTAAGGATGTGACTCAATGGCCCGACCCAGTAAAGGAAATGAGGTTTATGCTTATGCTATGCCTCTTTTTAGTCCTTTACGGAATGGAGCCACCCAAACCAATATTTTCTTTACATTCGTTCATTTGATCTTCACTCGTACTTCGAGCTAAAGATTGGGGGATTTTCTCTTACAATGGAATAGTTGGTTGGATCTAGCCTTCTATTGCAACTAGAACTCCTGTACCCATCAAGGGAGGGGCTTCGGCTAGTTGCATACTAGACCAGGTATCCATCTGCCTCCAAACTCCCATTTCTTTTCTCTTCTTTCATTTTCTTATTATTTTTCTTTTCTCAATTCATGTGAGTACCACCCCAAGGTAGCACTCCCTATTTGTTTCTATTAGCGTGATGGATGATGACAACTAAATAGCGCATATATTGAAATTAAATAATAGTAATTTAATGAAATGACAACTCAATAAATAAATGGTGAAATTTAAAGATACATGAAGAGAACAAAAATGTAATTATTGGGCAGCTATAAAAGAAACAAGTAGAGACGACAAACAAAGCATGCTATTAGACAGAGACAATAATTCAAGCAAGCATCACAGAATTAGAATAATTAATGGACACAAGAATTAGTAAGCAACGAAGATTATAAATCAGCTAATTACTTGAACAATTATTACATGCTTCATATGATATCAGTGAATAGACAATAGGAAACAAGGCAGGATTTAATAACAATATGCTCGATTTGAATACTTGCAGATTTCGATTAATAATAGTCGATGGACATGCTTGAAGTTTAACAAGGAATTGGCTTCCTTGAAGACTAATAGCATGTTAACATACAAGAAATTGTAATTTAACATACCAGAAGATTTATATGGGATTTAATGTGCTTTAATATTAGACCAGTAATGTAATTTAACGTGCTTGAATATTAGACAGGAAATGGTAGACTAATAGTCAGTGAATATACTTAAGAACATGCTTGCAAGGTAAATGAGTAATTAGCATGGTTAACAAGTAGATGGAAAGTTTGAAGATTAAGTGACTAATTAACATACAAATAATAGTTGATCGGCATACTTGACATTGAACGTGCAATGATAAGTAATGGTCAATTAACATGCTTGAAGTTAAAAGAGAAGTAACTAATTAACATGCTTGGATATTAGACAAGTTATAATTAATCACATGTTAGAAGACCAATAATTAATTAGCATGCTTGAAGACTAAATTGAGTTATTATGCTCGCATCTATTTAACGCACATGCTGGAATTGGGTATAGGTCATATAGACATGCTCCGTTCATTCGACATGCCAAAGTTATAACAAACGTAACCACCGCGAAGGAGTTAATGTAGTTTTAAACAATAAGCATAACAACAAAGAATGTATTATAGTGAACATGCTTGATGCAGAATAGGATACTTTTTGCAGAAAATGAACAAACAGAGGATAGTTAGGCTCATGATAGAAATAAGTGCAGGACAATTTGAACCCAGGCAGTAAAGCAGTATCGTATATTGTAAGTAAAACATAGAGTAACTTAATAGCAGAATAGGTGATATAACTAAGTGATCCCACAACATAGTCATTTATTCCTTTCATTCACGTTCATGTTTCGTCATGGTTCCGCCTTACAAGACTTATCATCAGACACTATCCTTTGAATTGGTAAATCAAGCTTTTGGAATGAAATTAACAGTAAAGTATATAGAAGGTAACTACAGAGTAAGTAACTACATAGTAAAGAGTAAAGACAGTAAGAAATGTTGTAGGAAATATCGATGGAGTTCATCTAAGAAATTTACAGATTCTAACTACAACAACAACAATAACGCACACACACTTTACTTGTGGGTAGGGCCTCCTCTGGCCAAGACTTACCCAAATCCCTACCTTTGTTGAGAAGGAACAAGCAGGGATAGCAGAACTCCACTCCCAGTAGCACCACACACCCTCTAGATGAGAAGGAAGTAGAACAGAGGAGAAGAGAAAACAAAATGGAAAAGAAAATGGACTTGACTCAAAGGAGACAAACTGGAGGTTAAAAAAAGAGCTCACCTAGTGTAATCATATTCCTAGAAGGGGGGGAGGTGGTTGGGCTATGCTGGAGCTGAATCTGGAGTTGGAGGGAAGGGCGATTTTGCTGTATGGAGGCGTACTTATGGACTACACGACAATTGTATCTAATTTAAATCCCTAAATTTTTGCTGATATGTGATATTTCGAACGAGTGCGGATGCACTGGTCTCCTCCGCATGGGTAAAATTCCATAGGCAAAATCGTGGTCACGGACGAGAAATGGTGTCTCCACCCTTGCCCGTACCGTCCGCAGATGACATTCAGAAGCGATTTAGCATCCGCATGTAGCGTCCAAAAGCATCCAAAAGTGTCCATAAATTGAACAAATTTAGATCGGATGAGGCCTCTTCACGTCCGCACTCATCCGCATGCATCCAAAAGTGTCTAGGATTTGGACAGATTCAAATCGGATGCGACCTCTTCTCGTCCGCACCTGTCTGCATGCGTCGAAAACTCCATGACACAGTGAAGTCAAGATGCGAAATCACATCTTGAGTCATCCCGTTCCTTAGGGGCAGCGTGCAATGTATTGCTGACAAAACTTCTCGTCTGCAAGTCATCCACAACTGAAAAATCAATGTAAAGTGAGGATCTCGCTTCTGTCAGACACAATTTCTCTCTCTCTCCTTCAATTTTCTCCCTACACAATCTTCTCCTATTCCAAGATGGCAGGGAGCCTCACACGTGATGAGTGTAGGCTTTCCACGTGGCCCTCAACTGTTGGACCTCCTGCCATAATGATGGGCAAACGTCCATCAATTTCCAATCATCACATGGGTCTCCCTCCAATCTATAAGTTGATGGCTTGAGTTGTGTCTGGATTTCTACCCTGCGTGCTGCGACTGAAGTTTAAGATGAGTATGCTACATTTTGTTTTGTGAGTGAGAAACGTTTTGTGAGCTGAGTGGGAAAAGAAGTAAGCTTCCATTTGGTGTTTTCTGGGTGTTGCTACTCTGAATTTGCTATTGTGGTTGAGTTGTTAAGGAGTGACATTCTGTTAAGGTAAGAATTTGAATGTTGTAGTTGGCCAGTGGAGGCCCTACATCACGAGTTTTGGTTGTCTTGATTTCTGCTTTGGTTATTGTGGAAGATGTTGGTTTTCTATCTCAAATTCTTACTAACAATTTTGATTATATTGTTTTGAAGAGAAACAAAAACTGTCACTAATGGAGGGATTGTTAACTACTGTCATCTTGTTGGGTGAAGAAACTCATGTACGTACAAACTCGGGATATCCAGTATGCATTGCTAATAGCACGAAATTCCCTGTTTGTTAAGTATTGTTATATGATGCTTGTTGTGAATCTACATTGCCAATTTACTTGAGATGTATGGTTACTTTAGTTATTACAGTGGAATTTGTTAGCCTTATGTAATGCCCGGACTTTTTATATTAGAATTTAATAAGGATAATTAGAAAGTAATTGGAGATTATTTGGATTAATTGGATAATTATTGAGGTATTACTAAGGATGTATTCGTTAGATTACTATTTATAGGAATTTATTAGATGATAATTAGGATTAATTTGGAAGGGATATTATATTGGATAATTAATTTAGGGATGGAAAATATGTGGGAAAAGTGTTTAGGGACGTTTCAGACGCGGTGAGGCCGAATGCGGTCGAGTGCAGTCGAGGCGAGTTTGAATATGTCAAATTTTTACGATCTTTCAATCGATGCGCGGTCGAAGTGCGGACGGGTTGGTTCGATCAAAAATAGGTTTAAACTGAGGGAGAAATATGGACTAAACCAGTTTGGTTCGGCTCAGTTAAGAAACAATTAGGTGGCTCAGTTTTACTTAAAAAAAGAAGAAAAGAAATAATCGATTAGTTGAGATTAAAATGTAAGAGACTAATTAATTGGAGATTAAGTGAATATTAAGTTAAGATTAAATAAAGAAAATTAAGTGGAGTTTGGAGGAGTGAAGTAGTTCAGCAGGAGAATTGGTTCGGGTTGTGGCTGGTTCTATTCAAAAATCAAATGAAAGGAGAAATTAGAATTGGCCTTTGGACATTTTGTGCAGAGAGAAAAGGGAGAGGGAGAAGAGAATGACAGAGTGGGCGAGAGGGAGATGGAGACCGCGAGCGAGGGGCGACAATGATGGAGCTGGGCTCGGGTTCGACATGGGACTCCGAGAGAGTGCGGGCTGCTTGTCGTCCACGCGGCAATCGTGGGCGTGAACCATGCAAGGCTAGGGCATGGATTCGTCCAGCCTGATTACAATTGCGATTTCGGCTGCGAATTCCTAGCTGGGGTAAGCTCTCTGTCAATTTGTATGCTCAGTGTTTTGGTGTTGCATTTGGGATTGGCAGTGATGAAATGCAAGAATGATTTGGGCGATGGCAGAGGATTTTAGGGACGACCCAAGGTTTACGGTCCAGCTATGGTGCGTGAACCGATTTTGTAGGGGGAACCCAGTTCATTTTGGTGATGGTTGTGAAGACAGGTGTAATGACCCGATTTTTATTACATTTTAAAAATGCGTTAAATTTAAAACTTTTATAAAACAACTGAATCCTTATTAAAACCCTTCAATTGAAATCAAAGTTCTTTTCTTAAACAGTCGTTCGTTAAACATCATACTTAAAACTTGTTACTTAAATACTTATTGACAGCGGAAGACTATAATTATAAAATCCATTTTTCTCATTTTACAGGAAAGCATAAATCATTCGTTTTAAAAGACATTAAATAAACTAAAGAACAATAAACAAACAATTTACTTATTATTTACAAAACCCTTCTCTCTTTTACTTTCCTTAGCCTAGCCAGCCACAATTCCCACACGTGCAAATCCTTCATCAACTGTTTTTTCATTTGTTCTCTTGCGTGTATCTACACAATTAGCAGACTGTGAGCCCAAGGCACAATAAGAAATGAGATATGCAATATAATGTATGTCTCTTAACTCATTATGTCGGAATGGGTACCACCCCAAATAGTTCTTTTCTTTACGTTTCATTCATTCATTACTCGTACATCGAGTTGGGAGACTGGAGGAATCTGTGTTGGAGGGAATAGTCTCTTTGTCGGCTTCTAACCACCTAGGGTAGACCGTCTCCCATAACCCGACAAGGGAATGATATAATTCTCCTGAGTCAACCTGGCTAGATCCAAACTACCTTTCCATCCTCCAACTCCCCTTTTCCTTCTCTTACCATTCATTTTCTTTATTCATTTTTCCTCACGTAAATGCATATGAATATTCACAGTAAAAATGGAGCCACTCACGAACTCCGAGCACACCATGCCATAGGCATATAATAGAATAAAGGCGATGCTCAGGTATCGCAAAAACCAAATAATACCCTGATTAGGTTTAGGGATTCGCAACCCAATGACACGACACATACAGTTGTCCTATTACCTATTTGCACTTTAGGGATTCGAATCCAAGGAAATTTAAAAAATCTCCTATTACCCAATTCAATAAAAGAAACACATTACGCATGGTAGAATGTGTGAAAACAAAATAGACCCCAAATCGGGTCGATCAAACTTGATTCGCACGGCCAAGTTGATCAACAAATATTCATGCTTAATTGAAACGTGTACAGTGAAAATAAAATATAATAAAAAAGTCTGACGGTCATGGAATGGACGTGTCAATTTAATTGGAGAATAATTTCAAAATATTTACTTTTGAAAAGAATTATGCAATGTAGTGCATAAAATAAACCCCTACCTCGAAGTGAGCTTACACTGACCCAAGCCAATAATCTAAAAATCCAAATCCAAGGGTCCACAGATTTTTAATTAAATTTGGGTACCTATTCAAAAATTAAGACATTAAATTTTTGGGTCAAATTTGATAAATTAAAATACTCAATTATCATTTAAAATTAATCCAAAATGACTTGAAATATGATCCATGTAAGTCCAACCCATGGGCCCAAACAAATTTCTAAAAAGGGGTCCAATAACATGCCCAAAAGATGAAGTGGACTAAAAGCCCACTGGTGTGGTTTGCAGGTTGTAGACCCAGACCCAACCCAAAAATCAAAATAGGCCAAAGCCTGCTTGTCTGGTCTGCAGTTTGCAGACCAGACCGAGCCCAAGCTTGCCTCTGCCCTGCAATCCATCTCAAGCCTCAAATCGCGACTTACATGTTTGGCCAAGGTTTGGGAACAGATATGACAAAGTTCAGTACTTCGATTGTCATCCTCGTCGCAATGTGACAACACTTCCTCTGGCCGACATTCTCCATCTCGGTCAGTCATCTAATTTGGCCGACAATGGAAGAGGTGAAGTGTCTCAGCTCAGTGTCACTGATCCGTATTTCAACGTTACTTCACCGATGCATACCAAGTGATGAAATTTCTTAATTCCGCCCGATTATTCAATCAATAAAATCCCAAATTCGTAAACCAATAATTCAGACCCAATTGTAAGAAATCAGAGTAAACTCGAAGAAAAAGAAAATTGAATTTTTATACCTCTGTTTCACTATCTACTTCATTCGATTATGGAGGTTCTGTCGCGATCGTGGAACTCTCATTCAATCCTTCTACTAGAGAAGCATAGCAAATTTAAAATTGTATCCCTCAAAAATTTGAAATTATGGAGTTTGAAGTACCAAACTTACCGAAGGCAATCTCCCATTAATCGAATGTTCTGTAGTGCTGAGAGGACGAATGGTAGCCGATGAGGGTAAAGCTGGAGAAGAATTGGAAGAGATGGCATGAAGGAATAAGCTGTGAGAGGATGGCGTTATTAATCTATAAGGACTGGAGGGGATTTTGGCCCCTGATCCGGAAACGCCTTTAACCTAGGGGAAAACATTTCCAAAACATTTTTCCCCAATTATTATATATATATATATATATATTTTTTTTTTTTAATTTGGAGAGGTAGATATTACATTCTCCCCCACTTAAGAAATTTTGTCCTCAAAATTTAAAACAATCTCAAGTGCACCATTGAACCAACAGCGTATTTAGTCATCAATTCAAATTCAATCTCCCAAGTGGCTTTTCTTTTACTATAGTTCTTCACGATAACGTAGAATTATGATCTCACGACCTGGAATTCTTTTAAGTTCTTCCTCATAAGATACATTTTCCTGAATAGGAACTTCAGTCCAAGAAATAACATATGAAGGATTAGGAATATACTTCCTCAGCAAAGAAACATAGAACACATTACTAACATAATTAAGTTATAGTGGTAATTCCAATCGATAAGCTACTGAGCCAATCCGCTCAATAATTTGAAAATGACCTACATATATCTTGGAGCTAACTTTCCTTTCACACACAACTTATACCTCAATGAGGTCACACCTTTAATAACACAAAATCATCAGCTTCAAATCCTATATCTCCTTGTCAGAGATTTACATAACTATACTATTGACTATGAACTGAACACAATCGTTCATTAATCACTCGAACTTTCTCAGTTGTCTCATGAATCAAATCAGAGTCGAGAGTAACACGCTCTCGATCTCAATCTAACATAGAGGAGATCTGCACAATCTTCCATACAAAACTTATATGGCAAAAATATAGATATTGGTCTGAAAATTGTTGTTGTTATAAACAAACTTCACTAAAAATAAGTGATTCACTCGATAATCACTGAAATCAATAATGCAAGATCTGAACATATCCTTGAGAATCTAGATCGTACGTTTAGACAGACTATCTATATGAGGATGATACACAGTACTCAAATTAAGCTTTGTGCACAAAGCTCTCTGAAAGAATCTCCAAATCTTCGACGTAAAAACTTGGATCTCTATCAGAAACAATACTCGAGGGAACCCGTGAAGACGAATGAAGCCCTCAAAATACAATTGACTTAACTTCGTCAAAGATAAATCCATTCTAATGGGGATAAAATGTGTGGATTTTTCAATCTATCAACAATCACCCACTCTATGTTAAGTTTTTTTTTTTGTATCGTCCAAGGAAAATTGGTCACGAAATTCAAGATAATCTTGTCTCATTTCCACTTAGGGATAGGCAAAGGCTGCAACAACCCAACTAGTCTATAATGCTCAGCCTTAATATGCTAACAAGTCAAACACCTTGAAGCATACATAGCTACATCTCGTTTCGTTCCAACTCATAAATACTGATTCTTCAGATCATGATGCATTTTCATACTTTTGAAATGAATAGCAAATCTAGTCGTATGGCCCTTTGCTAAGACTATTTGTCTCAAATCCAAATCACTAGGGACAAAAACTCGATTCTTAAAGAATAGGAGTCCATCAGAACTGATCTCCCAACCGTCAAACTGCTCATCAGGTTGAATCATCTCGAATCTTCCTTTCAACACATTGTCAAACTTTGCAAGTCTTTCGCACGTTGCAAAAGTGTAAGGGTTGCTATTAGATTAAAAACTTGAATTGTATGACCATCCTCTTGGTACTGTAGCTCAAAAATTCAAATAATTAGACATCCCTTCCTATCATCCAACACAAGATAAGAAAGAGATCATTGAGGATAATAGCTCAAGGCATCAGCTACAACATTATCTCTTTCAAGATGATATTCTAAAGGGAAGTCGTAACCTTCCATATACTTAATCCAACAGCGTTGTTGGAGATTCAAATCTCGCTATGAGAAGAGGTACTATATGTAACGACTCGGATTTTTGTAAATCGTTAAAATAGCGTAAAAATTTGAATTTTGTTTTTGAGACAAATCAGAGTGCGTAAAATCCGAATCGCTACTAACTCTTTCTTAAATCTCATCGTGAAAACCAATTTATTAAATATGTATGGAAGTGTAAGTACTGTAAAGAAAATCATCTGTTTAATGTTTTGCAGAAGCGTTATTAAATAACCCTTTGTAAATCATGGTAGAAACGTAAGAAACTTTCAAAGGAAATACTAAGCCATTCAACCTTACGTCTATGAAATAAAACTTGACCATTAATTTCGTTGATTCACAACCATTTACTCTCCTTTGTCTTTTCCTTGCCAGCCTGAATCCCGAGTATGTGAAATCATCCACCTCTGCTTCATTATGTGTTTCTCATCTACTTCTTATCTGTTTACTATCTGTTCGTCATTGTACCTACGCCACAATAAGGATGTGAGCTTACGCCCAGTAAGGAGATGGGGGAAAACAATTTATTCATTTTTCTCTTTAGTTCTTCGTGGAATGGGAGCCACCCAAACCAAACTTTTTCATTACCTTCGTTTTCTTTGTTCGTTCTTAACTCATACATCGAGCTGGAGATTGGGGGTTGTCCTTTGAATGGCCTAGTTTGTCGGCCTCTAACCTCCTGTGTGCATACTAGTCCCTTTCCCGACTTGGTGAGGGTGTATCCTAGCAGCTAGGCTAGATCCGGGCTATCCATCTACTCGAACTCACTATTCGTTCCCTTTTTTCGGCGTATCCCGCCTTCTGGGTTCTTTCTCTTTCCGGTGTATCCCGCCTTTAGAGTTCTTCCTCTTTCCGGCTTATCCCTCCTTTAGAGTTTCTTCCCTTCCGGCGTATCCCGCCGTTAGGATTTCTTCAGTGATGGACGTTTCCCACTCGTCCCGAACATACTTGTTCTTATTGTTTTTCCTCACTCATGCATGTGGGTACCACCCCGAAGGTTACCCCCTACTTGGTTTCTATTAACATGAACTCAACTTAACTTCTTCCTAATACATAAGCACATGTGAGAAATAATATCAACACCTTAGAAAATCCATAGTAAACACTGGCTAAGAATAACGAACATGCTTAGTAACTTAAGGTGAACAGTGATGAATCTCACAAAATAAGATATCATAACATATTTCTAATTAACTATGTAGCAGCAATACAAATCATCGAAACGTGTTTCTATTCGACTAATCAGTAGAAATACATTTAGCCAATCATACTTTTAATTAAACTCATGATAGTGTTCTTACATCTTAACTCCTTAAACATTTTTCCTTCGTTTGTTTAGTTAACTAAACATTTTTCCTTCGTTTTATAGTTCACATCATAGTAGTTCATACCTCATTCAATAGGCATCAAATCTATCACTTAGAAATTAAGACAATAAAAGGAATATCAAATAGGGTAATCAAAATTCATTCACGCTCATCATACATCCTCTTTTTCAGTTCATCATTCTCTACTTTTCCACAATTACTTCATGCTTCACAAAACTCATTCGTCAACTAATAGTTTCTACACGACTATTCAGCAGTATTTCGTCCAATCAAATCATACTATAAATCAAGCTTAACAACAGAAAACGTACCTCAACCAATCATGCTCTCATTCCAACTTAATCAACAAGAAACTAACTACTAAACATGCTCTTTTGGTGGACAATATATAGCAAATGAACTATATCAGATTATGATTCATTATCTCACCGGGCTACACATGCTTTTTAACAACCAAATAACAACATACTTACAACACCTAGCATGCTTCTAAATTGACTACACAAGGGAACTTATCATGCTTTTAATGACTACACGAAATAGCGGAAAAACATATACAATTAACACATAACAATGGAAGAGAATATATTTGGATAATCCTGCTTTCTATGCTATAATCACAGTAGCAACACTACTATAACATGCTTCTCATATGATACCAACAGCGGTGAAAATAAACATAAATAGGCTTATGCTTAAGATGAAATAATCAAGTCATCACCATATTCATTCATTCCTTTCATTTTTCCTTCCCATTCTAATCAAGGTTCTCATTTCTATTCACTTTCCCTTTAGAAGTGTCTGGACCTTTTTCTCTTGTTTCACGTATTTAAAGAAAAGATAAAGGTTTGTGTGGTCGGGTAGCTTAGCTCGGCACATGAACAAAAGAAAAGAAAAGATAAAGGTTTGTGTGGTTTGGTAGCTTAACCCAACACATGAAAAAAAGAAAAGAAAAGATAAAGGTTTGTGTTGTCCAATAGCTTAGCTTGACACATGAACAAAAGAAAAGAAAAGATAAAGGTTTGTGTGGTCCGGTAGCTTAGCCCGGCACATGAACAAAAGATAAAGGTTTCTGTGGTCCGGTTGTAACACCCCGATATTTTAAGTTGGATGATTATTGAGGTATTACCAAGGGCGCTCGGAGCATTAGGACTAGGAGTGATCCTGTTACGTTTTTTCCCCATTTCCTAATGTAATCGAAGTGTTGGAGTTATGAGGACATTACATGGCGTATCTATACGTGTCGTCCGCAATGCTTATTTACGGGGAAGACTTTATGGAATAGAAGTAAAGTTGGAATAGATAAAGAAAAGTGTGAATTTTGGTGTTGCAGACGCGTACGGACTCAGTGAGGATGAGAAGTCGTCGTCCACGTGTGTATATGGTGGACACCTTAGGATTTGGGATGAGTGAGGATGAGAGAAATGCGTCCTCATGTGTCTGAAATGTGGACTTTCGGACACATGCGGACGACTTGCGGATGAGGAAGTGTCGTCCGCAAGTGCTTAGCCACGTTACCCTTGAGTATAGGGTGACTCAGGAGGCCATATTTTGTCTTAACTTTGATGTATAGTGGACGTTCGGACAAAGTCTCGGATAGTGTGGATGAGGACAGGACGCATCCACATCGAATCTATCAAAGTCTGGAGACTTTCGGATGCTAGCGGACGAGAGAAGGTATTGTCCGATTTAAATCTGTCCATTTCATGGACACTTTCGAATGACGGTGGACGACATGTGCGGACGTCATATCGCGTCCGCAAGTCGCCTGCAGACGGTACGGACAAGGGTAGAGGACGCCTCTCCTCATCCCCAAGCGTGATTTAGCCTGTGAGATTTTAGCCTTGTGGACGAATGCGGACGAGGCCAAGTCATCCGCACTCGTCCGAATCATCGCAGAATTGTGATATAAGAGAATTAAAATCTGGATAAAAACGACTCCTAACCAATGGGAGGACGCGACCCCGAGAATAATCTTCCCCTACAGCACGCGAGTCGACTGTCCCTGCCATGCTAGCCTCCCTACTACCCCCTTCCAGGTACGGTTGTCCCCTCCCCATGGTTTATACCCTTTCACCTGGAATTTCCTTCCTAGAGAGTTGAGTTTTTCCTTCTGGCGAGTGAGGAGTCCGAGAGAGGGAGGGAGCTCCGTCCCTGTGAGTAGAGAGTTTCTTAGAGTGAGGGATTGAGAGTTAGTTGTTGTATGCTTAAGTGAATGTGAGTGAAGTGAGGTGTGTTGGAAAGGAGCTGGAGCTGTCACCCGTGTGAGCTGCTGTCGTGAAGACTAAAGAGCTGTCCCGGCAAAGTTCATCAAATTGGTAAGGAATGGGGTAGTCGTTAGCCATTTGGAGGCCCTACACCCAAGTAAACGTGTGTGTGTGTATGTTGGTTTATTCACTTTGTTGTTAGAACCTGTAGGCTCCTTGAATGTTTTGTGTTCTGCAAACCTTCTTCCTGACTTTATAGAACTTCGTAGTTGCTTAATCGTTTACTTTGCTATTTCATCTCAATGTTTGCTTTTATTTTTGCTAAGGATATTGTTTGAAGACAAGCATGGTAATGTAGGACTGTGAATGAAGTAATGGATATGATGAGCCTTGTTGCACTCTGTTGTTATGTTTCGATGTTCACCCAGCTCTGTTTCTATGTTTAAATGTTTGCTCAAAGAACCGATGTTAAGCTTGATAGTGCTAACCCTTGCGTGTACCGATAGTATCCTAGACCGGTTACCTTCCATGGAGGCATATTACAGGTTGCTCTTTTGCTGTATAAGTATGTAGCTATCAGCATGTTGATTATTTTTATATTCTATAGTTCGAAGCATGTTGTTTTCTTTTACACTCTGTACAAAGCTTGTCCGTCACTATTTATTTCTGAATAAAGCCTATCTTCGTTGAGCATGCTATCCATTATTTGTGTTCTGTACTGCCCAGAGTTAGTCGCTGTTATTCGCTTCTAAATAGCATGATCTACAGTTCATTTCTTTTGCATTACACATCTTCTTTAAGCATACTATACTCGTTGTACTTGTTATATAGAAGCACGTTTAAATGCCTATGCCTACTGTTAAAGTAGTCACTTAAAAACACGCTAAGATGTTTGTTTCCGCAGTTATATGGGATGTTATGTAGAAGATGTGTCGCTGTTCCATTTCTATATTGTTCGCTATCGTTAAGAAGCATGTTTTCACTACTTGTTCGGATTTTATCACTGCTGTTAGAATCGTTGAATACGCATGTTCCACTGTCCATCCCATTATTACTGCTACTGCTTATAGTCTTTAAGCAAGCATGTTCTCATTGTCCCGTTTTCGTTAAATTTTTTGCATTTGGTATCGTTTAGTAAGCATGTATACTTTTGTAGATTTAAGACGTTGCTGTTACCTTTGAATTATAAACACGTTCGCTGTTCCTTTTGATTTATTACTCATCGCTGCCATTCATCATTCCAAAGCATGATTTATTGATTCCATTTCTGATATTACTCACCGTTGTTTTAGTTATTCAAAGCATGATTCATAAGCATGATTTGACATCCTGTTCTGTAGTCATTTCTGTTGTTTTTAGACATTTAAAAGCATGATCCTCAGTTTATCTAGTCGAATATCCCCAGCAGAGATTCATGTTTCGCTGTATGCTTTCATCATTATTTTCTGTTGTATATTAGTCGATTAGTAAGCACGTTTTGCAGTCTCATTTCGATTAATATTGCTGCTATTTTTAGATGATTAAACACATGTTTCACTATGATAATTCAACGTAATTCGTTGTTGTTGCTTGGGTGAATTCATTGCAACCTTACCTTAATAAATCGATGTTGCATTTTCTTTTAGTTGTTGAAAGTACATCAAATTGTATAGGTTAATCTTGTTAAGCCTTGTCAAGTACGTTAATGTCTCTTCGAGCATGATATTCTCATTTTGTGAAGTCTGCCATGGTTATTATCATTGTCCAAATAGCATGTTCTGGATGTTGTTTAATTTATATGTTCCTCTTATAGTTGCGTTACAATCACTCTTTTGTGTACCTTCAATCCTATCACTTATTATTGAATGGTATTCCCTTACGATGTATGCATAGTGTAGTTGTCATCATGCATCACATTAATAGAAACCAAGTAGGGAGTACACCCTCGGGGTGGTACTCACATGCATTGTGAGAAAAGAAAAATGATAAGAAAAACAAGAGAAAAGAAAAGGGAGTTGGGGGGCGGATGGGTAGCGGCCCTAGTCTGGCAATTAGGCAATGCCCCTACCTTATTGGGAACGAAACCTAGTTGCCCATAGGAGGTTAGGTCCGACCAACTATACCATCCCATACAGGTCTTCCAATCTCCAGCTTGGAGTACTAGTAAAGAACGAACAAAAGAAAGAACATAAGAAAAGATTGATTTGGGTGGCCTCCATTCCAAAAAGAACTAAGGAGAGGAGCATATGCATAATTGTATTAACCCATTTTCTTACTGGGCGTAAGCTCACCTCATCACATGTGGTGTAGGTAGAACGACGAACAGATAATAAGTAGATAATAAACACATAATGAAGCAGGGATGGATGATTTCGCACGCACGAGACTCGGGGCTAGCCAGGCAAAGAGAAAGATATGTAGACGATTGTAATCAATTGGTGTTAATTATCAGTTTCATTGTTAAACACAGTGTTTCAATTATTTAGTATATCCTTATTCAACGATTTATTTACGCTTCTCCCATGTTTTACAAGGATACATTTTATAACGCTTCTGCACATTTTATCAATTGGTTTTTCATAACGAGTTAAAAGAAAGAGTCAGTAGCGATCCCGTTAGACGCACTCTGATATGTTTTGCTTTTAAAAAAAATAAAGAAAATTCAAATTTTACGTATTTTAATGGATTTACGAAAAAATCGGGTCGTTACACCATTAGCTCAGCCCGACAAATGAAGAAATGAAATGAAAAGAGAAATGGATACAGAAACAGAAACGGAAATGGTATGCACACAGATACAGAAATAGAAATAGTAACATAAACAGAAATGGAAACGCAAATGGAAACAAGTCTCCGAAAACAGAAACGGATATAGATACAGATATAGATATGGAAATAGACATGGAAATGGATACAGAAACAGTATGAGTACAGATAAGGAAAAGGAAATAGGGACATAAACGGAAACGGAAATAGAAATAGAAACTGAAACAAAAACGAGTTTCCATAAATGGAAACGGATACAGGTACAAATACATATATACATTTAGAAACAGACACGAGAATGGATACAAAAACGTGTACGATCACAGATACCGAAATGGATACATAAAACGAGAACAGAAACAGAAACAAATAGAAAGTATGAAAATAGGAAAAGATAAAAGTTAAAAAGAAAAGAAAAAGTGCATATGGTTTTTAATTACATAGCATGTGCATATAGCATATTATGTATATCACTTACTGAGTGTTAGGCTCATAGTTTATGTCTTGCGTTGTAGGTACAAGTATGAGTGAATATGACGAACAGATTAAGGAGTAGCTGATGAAGGATTTGCACGGGTGAAACTTGTGGCTGGTTAGGTTAACAAATGTAAAGAGGAACGAGCTTTGGAAAATATAAAGTCACACATTATTAATTGTATTTAAATGAACTATTTATGATTCCGCTACGTTTTTAAAGAATTTTTTTTTATTAATCAGTCTTCTGTTGTTTATAACGATTTGAGATATGAATAAAAGTAAAAGGATTTTAACGATTTGGTTATAAGAAAAGAACTCTTATTTCAATTTAAAAGATTTGAATAAAGATTTTAGCATTTTATAATAGTTTTAAATTCACTCATTTTTTAAAAGCAAATAAATAACTGGGTCGTTACAGTTGGTATCAGAGGAACAATGTTTTAAAACTAATTTTGTAGACTGCCTACCAGTACAAGCTTCGACGTGAAAATGCTCCATAAACTGTAAGAACATACTTCAATTATTCCTAAGTATTTCTTTTAGTTAACGGAAAATAAATTCAAAATAAATAAATGAAATATACATAAAAGTAAATAAAATAAATTAGTAAGCAAAAGTAAATTAACAATATTTAGTTAAGTATGGAATAAAAAAGTAAAATAAAATAAAATGAAAATAATAAAAGTAGATAAAATAAATATTTTAGATAGAATAAATAACAATGAACACATATTTAGTTAATTCATTTTGATGGCAATAAAAGGAATCATGGCAAGAGTACGACGAACAGTTAGACGAGGTAGAGTTGAACAAAGAGGAATGGAAAATAATACAGAGGAGACCTTTGGATAAAGAAGAGTTGATTTCGGATAGGAAAGAGTTGAGAATAGTGCAGAAGAAACAATAAATCAGTTGACTACATTATTGGAACGACAATCGCATCAACTGGAACGACAGTCTCAAAACTTGGAGAAGCTTATGGAAATAATTGCGCATGGAAATGAACGAGTTGTGGAGCAATGAATGACTAAGCAACAAGATGCAAGTTGGGAGAAATTGTAATGACTACGACCACCATAGTTTAACGGTGATGCCCCAGACCCAAACAGTGCCGAGGAATGGATCAGGACTTTGGAGGACATGTTTGCATATGCTAAGATAAAAGAAGAGGAAAGGGTAGCATGTGCCATGTTCATATTGGTTAAGGATGTGAGATTTTGGTGGGACTCAATCAAGATGACCAAGGACATGGCTGCAATGACATGGACAGAGTTCAAGAAGATTTTCTATGACAAGTATTTCAATCGCTCAATGAGAACAAGAAAATTGATAGAGTTTACTCAACTATGGCAAGAAAGATCAGTTTCGGAGTATGTGCGCAAGTTTGAGGCGTTGTCACGGTTTTCCTAGCATCTAGTGAGCAGTAACGAGCATAAAATACACCACTTTGTTCAAGGAATAAAGATAGAAATCCTCGAAGGTGTAGTGATGTCCAGAACTCAAGATGTGGATTACTTGGATGTGTATCAAAAGCTTTGGATATTGAGGAAATTAAGGATCAGATTTCAAAATAGAATGGTTCTATTGAGGGTCTTCAGCCACACGAATGAGATGAATTGGGCACGTCTGGTGGGATTAGAAGGGCTCTCAACGATGAAGATCGCTATGCAAAGATAAAGGTTTGTTTGGCCTGGTAGCTTAGCCCGGCACATGGACAAAAGAAAAGAAAAGAAAAGATATAGGTTTGTGTGGTCCGGCAGCTTAGCCCGACACATGAACAAAAGAAAAGAAAAGATAAAGGCTTGTGTGGTCTGGTAGCTTAGCCCGACTCATGAACAAAAGAAAAGAAAAAAAAAGGTTTGTGTGGTCCGGTAGCTTAACTCGGCACATGAACGAAAGAAAAGAAAAGATAAAGGTTTGTGTGGTCCGGAGCTTAGCCCGACACATGAACAAAAGATAAAGAAAAATAAAAGTTTGTGTGGTCCAGTAGCTTAGCCCGACACATGAACAAAAGATAAAGAAAACATAAATGTTTGTGTGGTCCGGTAGCTCAGCTCGGCACAAGAACAAAAGAAAAGAGAAGAAAAGGGTTGTGTGATCCAGTAGATCAGCCTGTCACATAACTCAATGAAAGAAAAAGATAAAGGTTCTTGTGGTCCAGCAGCTCAACCCGACACAGGAACAAAAGAAAAGAAAAGAATATGAAAAGAGAAATGGATACGAAAACAGAAACAGAAACGAATACGGAAATGCTATACGCACAAATATAAAAACGATATGTGCACATATACGGGAACGGAAACAAAAACAAAAACAGAAATGGAAACGAGTCTCTGGAAACAAAAGTAGATACAGCTATAGATACGGATACAGATAGAAAAACAAACACAGAAATGTATACGAAAATGGTATTAGCATAGTTACGGAAACGAAAACGGGAACAGAAATAGAAACAGAAACGGAAACGAAAATGGATACAGATAGAAATACATATATAGATAGAGAAACAGACATGGGAACGAATACAAAAACACATTTGATCAAAGATACTGAAACAGATACAGGAACAGAAACAGAAATAGAAAGAAAGTACAAAAACCGGAAAAGATAAAAGTTAAAAAGAAAGAGAAAGAAATGAGAAACAACATATGATTTTAAATGGCATAGCATGTGCCTATAGCATAATAGGTATTACCACTTACTGAGCATTAGACCATAGTTTATATCTTGCGAAGTAGGTTCAAGTACAAGTGAATATGACGAACAGATTAAGGAGCAGCTGATGAAGGATTTGCACGGGTGAGACTTATGGCTGGTTAGGCGAATGAATGTAAAGAGGAGCGAGCTTTGTAAAATATAAAGTAACACTTTATTAATTGTCTTTAAATAAACTATTTATGCTTCCGCTACATTTTTAAAGAAAAAAGATTTTATCAATCAGTCTTCTGTTGTTTATAACGATTTGAGTGACGAGTCAAAGTAAAAGGATTTTAGCAATTCGATTATAAGAAAAGAGCTCTGATTTCAATCTAAAAGGTTTTAATAAAGATTTCAGTAGTTTAATAAAAGTTATAAATTTCATGCAGTTTTTTAAAAGCAAATAAATAACCGGGTCATCACACCTTAAGTACTCACTACTAACTGTTAAACTGTTGGAATTTAAAGGTGTTATCACTTTAAACAATAGGTGATGGGAAAAAGGACAATAAAGAATTGCCTTGGTTAAAAATCGTTACTCCCTGTTGGACTTTGTTCTGTCAATTTGTGCCAGTGATGAACTTTTATTTTACCCTCTAATGGTTGTCCTAAAGTATAATGACCCCTTGTAGATTACATTGCTAGTAAATGTTTAGCTTAATTGATAGTACCTCTTTGACCTTGAATTGCTTTCCATGATTTATTGATAATGCTTAGTTTCTTTTTTCTTTTTTATATATATAATGTGAACTGTACATGACTTCATGCAACATCCTAAGGACGTATGAAATTGTGAGCATATTGCATCACATGCCTAATATATGTAAATAGGCAAGTGGGATTCAGGAGAATTGATGACGGTCCATCGGTGGTAACACCCTGAATGGATATATCTCCTCCCACGTAGGCAGCGGAGTGATGGTTAAGCCACATGGACCATAGGATGTATCATCTTCTCTTTTATGGAAATCTCCAATGTCTTTAAAAAAAGAGTGTGGTGAGACCTTTAATGGATGTATCTCCTCATCGGAGTGACAGTTAAACCACATGACCATAGGACGTATCCAACTCTCAATTTAACAGAAAAGATAAGGTTCTTTTCTGTAATATATCGCATGATCATGCATAAGCATTACCATCGCATTCCATTCTAATTCTTGCTGGGCGTTAGGCTCATTGTTTTCCTCATGATGTAGGTGATCTTTATGATGCTTGTGACGTACCAGTTGAGGAGGAGGCATTTCAAGATGATCCCTTGGGTTATTAGCCGGGTTCAACCTGATGGTTGTGGCTCACGTAAATGATGTTGGTTATTTCTAACAATTAACTTCCTATTTTGACATGTTAAAACATTTTGTAATCATGGACTTTTGTTGGAAGGACTAAAACTATGTTTTGAAAAGTTTTATTTAACTCCTCTTGATTAACTATAGTTTATTTTTAAATGAAATTAGATTACTCTAATTTACGCATTCCGATAACTAAGCAAAAATTTGTACCACAAAATTTAAAGTAAAGTAAAGAAAATGGTTTTAAATAAAATGGGGCATTACAAATTTTGAGTTGAATTTTGTTGCCAAAGTTTTGATTTTTAAGGTCAATTTTATATTCATAGTTTCGTCCTGCACATAAGAGTTTTGTAATAAAAGTTATGATTTTTTCAAGAATATCTTAACTTTTGAAATTAGTTTTGGTTAAAATTCAAACTTTGTTCAAATTTTGTTAAAAATCTAAACTTTAATCGTTTGAAATTTTTTGGGAAGATTTGTAAATTTTTGGTAGGATTTTATTTGAATTTCATTTGGGCTTGATTTGTTATCATAAAAATATCTTGAATCTTTTGAGATATCTTTTAAAATCTTGTGATATCCGTGATTTTACACTTGAATATTTTTCGTGTGAATATTTTATTAAAATCAATGATTTTTGGGTCATATATTTTGTTGAAGAATATGTTTTTGAGGCGATGTGATATTTGAAGTAAATCTTCCACTTTTAAATCGAGATTCATATTTTGTTATAAGAGGATAGTGATAGTAGAATTATAAAGGGTGTTACATGATAGATTGGATATGGCAGGTCAAGAGGCGAGATATGTTCACACAAATTTGGATTATGTTTTGTGAGATTTAAATATGTCATTTCGTGGTTTAAGTGCTTCTTAAACTTGGTTAGCATCAATTACTGAAGTTACTCTTGAAAACTTTTACAATTTGATGATCTGTATATTTATTTTGGGACGGGTACGTGTTGTGATGATCTGCATTAAGGATTAATCATTATAATCATGTTTTGTATAATTAAATATGATTAAGTGATAATAAGTCATGAAATGACTTTAAAGAAGAAATTGACCAATCAATTGAAGGTATTTTTCCAAATTAAAAATAGTCATAATAGTAGATACCTTAAACACTAAAATGATGATATGATTGGATCCATTAGATGTATGCTCATTAAGATATCAATTTTTGCACGAAAGTTAATAAATGTGCTACAAATGAGCATAATCACTATTTGTGGTTACTTGAAGAGGTTATTGTGATTATAAATTCAAACCATTTTGAAATCATAAAATAGACACATAAATGAAGTGTATGACTTTGGATGCATGCAATAAAAGTTATGCATGTTTGAAGTTGAATAAGTCCAAAACTGCACTGTTTTAGGAAATCTCTTTTAAATTGGACTTTGGAGTGGGAATTTGAAGATGTGTATAAAGGAAGAAATGTTTCTAATATATTGATGCATGTGGTCATGTAATAAAATTGAACAACCATTGGGGTATTGACATGTGTTACTTGGGGGGATTAGTGACTAAGTGAGTGATTAAGGTGTAATTAGTGGATGATAAAGGTTAATTAATCATTATTAATTATGATAATCATTGGGATTAGGTTAGAACCAAGGTAGATTGATTAATTGAAGCTAACAGTGGTTAAGGACCATGATATTTTTGTAAGTAACTATGGATGGAAGGATAAAATGCTCAAGTTTGAAGAAAAAAATGGACAAAAGGGTAATTTTACCCTAAGATCTATCGAGAAAGGAGGAGAAATGGCTGAGACTTAGCCATTTTCGTGCTGAAACCATGGGAGAAAGAGAGAAAAGAGAAGGAAGAAAAAAGAGGAAGAAAAAGAGGAACAAAGGGAAGGAGAAGGATTTGGCCTTCAAGAGAAAGTGTTTGTCTCTTCAAGATGATCCTTTTGAGCCTAAAATCAAGAAAAGAAAGTGAAGAATAAGTGATCTTCAAGAAGTAAGAACCCTAACCTAGGTATTTTATAAATCATGTTGAATATTGCATGATTTAGGTAAAAGAAGACAAGTGTTGGAATTACAAATTAACTTCATGAATGATATGTTGGAATTTATGGTAAATATGAATATGATATGGATTAAATTTGTTAGTTAAAGGATGGTTTTATGGTAGTTTAAAGATGTGAATTGAATATTAGAAATATTAGAATAAATTGTTGATATATTGGATGATTAAGATATGTTTTTTTACATATAATATGATTGAGAAAGTGATTATGACATGCAATGGCTTAGTGTTGGTTGTGATGAAGGAAAATATATTTATTTAATGATATTAAACCATGATTATAATGTTAGTTAGATTCTAGCATGAAATTATGCTTGCAATGCGAGAGAATGAGAAGCATTCATGGAATATAATGCTTGGTTTTTTGTTAAGATAGGGTAGAAATACCTGTTGATAATTTAGACCATTAGCTTGGTTACAAATGAAAGTTGATATGAAAATATGTGTGAAATTTTAAGGAATTGCGAAATGTGAACGGGCAGGGGCGACCGACCTTTGGTGTTGGATGTTTGCAAGTGTAAGAAAAATGTGAATCTGTATAAATTACAGTCGATTGGAGTTTAGTTCATGACCCGCAAAGGAACCGAGATAGAACGGGGAATGACCCAGCCCAAAAGACCAAATCATCTGACCCATTATCACTTTAAATTTATTAATTAGCAACAAAAAATTAAAAATAATTAATTAAAAGCCAGGACCCAATAACATGGCCTTAACAAGTCCAATAGTGATATTAGATAAAATGTAATATAAACCAAATAAAATAATGTGCGGAAAGTAAATTAAGAATTACAGCTATCCAAATAAAATATACCTCACAAAAAGGTCTCTCAAGAAATAATTTATTAAAGTACATAAATAAAAAAAATTTTTGCTGAGTTTAATCTTGACTCGGCAACTAGAAGTCTGGCCGATAAAATCATAAAGGTGTCATTGGGTGAGTTGACTAAACTCAATAAGGATTTAGTAATTTTAATTAAAAAATATTGTTTAAGCATGCATGAATTTAAAATCACATTTTATAAATTCATTTTAAAAATGTGTACAAAAGGGCACGTGTTTAAAACTACCAACTAATATGTGATACGTTATTAAAATATGCCATTATTGTATTAGTTAAAAATCACAGTGAAAATGGAGCCACTCACGAACTCTGGGCACACTATGCCATAGACATATAATAGAATAAAATTGATGTTTAACAATCGCAAAAGCCATATAAATACCCTGATCAGGTTTAGGGTTTTACGCCTAGAGACACGACACATACAACTATCATATTACTCTAGTTAACAACAACAAATAAATTACGCATGGTTGAATGTGTGAAAATAAAACAGTCCCCAAATCGGGTTGATCGAACTAGATTCACATGACCAAGTTGATCCGTAAATATAATATGCATGATTAATTTAAACATATACAATGAAAAATAAAATATAATATAAAAACCGACGGTCATAAAGCAGACACGTCATGTAACACCCTACGTTATTAAAACCTTTTTCTTTGCCATATAAAATTTTTCTTTAATTTAAAACATGCGTGAAGAAAACAGATTATAGTAAATACTTCCAATAGAAATGTATTGTTTAACACAGATCATAGTAAATACTTCCAATAGAAATGTATTGTTTAACAAACAGTTACCATAATGTAAAACCTTTCAATTACTCAAAGTAAATTAAACCACTTATATTGCCTTATATGAGCCATAACCCTTAGGTTAAACCTAGTTGGCAACCCAAGTGCTTATCATGCAATGCCTCTTTCTCCACAGGTATGTCAATGGAATCATCACAGTCACCTACATCACAGGATAAAACAATGAGTCTAACTCTCAGCAAGAAATAAAATGAAATGCAATGTTCATGCTCAATGCATGCTTATGTAGTCTGTCTTAGAGAAGAACCTATCTCCTCCTTTACAATTTGTTATAGAGAAATGATACATCATATGTTCATGTGGCTTAACCGTCACTCTAACAAGGAGATACATCCATTAGGGTGTCACGACTAATAACTGTCACCAATCTCCTGTGTTGTGCAAGTGTGGGAGATTTCTAGTACAAGAGAAATGATACATCCTATGGTCCATGTGGCATAACTGTCACTCCGTCCCTACGTGGGAGGAGATACATCCATTAGGCGTGTCACCACCAATAGACCATCACCTATTCTCCCAAACCCCCACACGCCTATTTACATTTATTCATTTACTCATTAACATGTCATGCATATGTCAACATTTTCATAAGTCCTAAGTGTAATATCTTGAATTTTCATTGAGCTGAATGCGTAACTTAAGTGATAATTGTTGGGTTTTTGGAGCAAAAATGAACAAATAAAGATATTGGTCAAGAGAAACATATTGGAAAAAAGTGGATTGTGATATCTCGAATTGTGTTATATTAATCCCTGGATAATTAAAGGTGTTAGTAAAGGGAAATATATTTGAATAAAGTGAACCTTGATACCCAAATTATTTAGCTTATGGAAGGATTGTGATTAATTAGAGAATTGTTTGATGATATTTGGAGTTAGATAAAATGATATCAACTAGATTGATAGTCAGTGGAATTAGTAAGAGAAAATGTACTTAAATATAATAAGGTTGAAGGTATAGGATTTATAATATTTTAGGGAATATTCGATTAAATGAAGAATAATATGAAGGAAGAATAGTGGAGCATATAGTATAAGTTGGTAGATGATATGGATGTTCAAATATATAGATTATACATATGAATATAAATATCACATTAAGGAAATAATCTGTAGGAAATTCATATATATATGTTTATTCTAAAGAAGAAAATGTGGCAGTCGTTCGTGGCGATCGCTTGGGTGGGTGTCGATCGACTAGCGTGAATATATATGTAGTTTTCTAAATGGTTGGGGGTCGATTGCCCTTGGAGAAATGAACATCCAGCTTGATCGTCAGCCATTCTGGAACAAAGGAATTCATGGTCGATCAATTGAATGGTGGTCGATCGGCTACTGAAGAATTTGATTGACCGCCAATCTTGAATGTCTTCTGAAGATGATATCTGACATCTGAAGATGAAATGGTTCATTGTCTGAAATGTGTGGACAATGGAAAGTCCGAAGCATTGACATTCTATCTTCCTCTAAGTGCTGAAGAGGCATTTGGGTGGCTTATAAATAGAGGGAAGGTGAACGTGAATTCACAGAGAAGAAAAGTTAAGGAACAACTGCTGAAAATTTGAGAGAAACAGTGAGAGAGATAGTAAGCGTGAGGGTTATGAAGTTTGTGAGAGGTCTTGCTTCTGGTGTTGTGTTTGTGAAAGCTGTGAGGTTGAGGAGTTGTTATGAAGTCTCCAGAAAAGAAAAATAGTGAGGGTTGCTAAAGCTTGGTGTGAAACGCTTCTGTGTTTTGGAAAAGTGAGGAAACCATGAGGATTTGTAAGTCTTGGAGAAAGAGGAGGAAGTACAGGAGCTTCACTTCGGGTTCTTCAGGTATGGTTTTTATACCATGTTTTTTGGATGAAAACATGCTGCTTTGGGTTAAGTTAGTGCCTGAGAAATTTATATTGTTGCTTGTTTATTACTATCTGAGATATGATTATTATTATTTTGTTGGTTGTGTATGTGGAAAATATATTGGATGATGGAAACTACTTTGTTATTAGTAAGTTATTATTATTGCTCTCAGCAAATTTATAATACTTTGTTGAAAGAATATTTGTTTATGTTCTCTGAATTGTGTAAATGAGAAGTAACAGTATGTTGTGAGAAACAAGGAATATAGGATAAATTGGATTACTATCTGTATGATTGAGTGGATTAAAAACTCAGCTGATAAATCATTGTTTATTGTATTGGATTGATGTTGTTGAAAGACTAGTACTCGGTCATTGGGATGATATAAGGGATTTGATTATTATATGTAATTGTGATTATTTTAGTAAATTGAGGATATGGTTAGGGTGTACAATTTGAATGGACACTATAGGAAATGAGTTGGAATAGGCATGTCCTGTTATTAAAATATATTGTTATCTTGGTTGTTACTGGGTTAAGGTGATTGGTTAAGCAATGAATTGCTGGTAGTTAAGCTAGAGGAATTATTCTGTTGGACATAAAAGAGAAGCTATACACTATTAAGAGATTAATCTATCAAGCTAGGATTGATGATTATTTCATTGATGATCAGTTTGTTGAATTGTTATGGTTGATGAATAAGTTTTGTGAAGAAGAAACTCTAAGTGGTAACCCATTAGAGCTAAGGACTCCAAGTAAGTGGTATTGCATGTGTTTTGTCTGAAAGAGCCTACATCACCTGAATTAGAGGGTGTTTATTGTTTGTTTAATTACTTGTTATGAATTGTATGTTTATTAGATTTAAGTTCAGTTCCTTAGTTAGAACAGATCACATTTTAATGATACAATTGAGGAACACGTTAGATAGGATTATATGTGCACAACAACGTTAAGACTTGGAATCCTAAAGTACATGAAAATGAAATAAACGTAAATAGTTGTTTTTGTGGACTGGTTGGTTACGCCCGGGACAGAAACCAAAGATAAGTAAATAGCTGTGGTCCGGTTGATTATGCCAAGCACAAAAACGAAAGATAAGTATATAGATGTGGTCCAGTTGGATACGCCCGACACATAAACTAAGGATAAGTAAACAGATGTTTGTCTGGTCTGGTTGGATATGCCAGACACAAAAAGATTAAGTAACAATAAAAAACAAGAATACTAAATAACAATTGTTGTGGTCCAGTTGGATACGCCTGACATAGAAACAAAATAAATAACAGTAAAAGACAGAAAACAGTAAAAGACAGAAAGAGTAACAGATAATCAGCACAGAAAACTGTATACGATATTACAAAAGTTATATGTGTATTTCAAGTTTTACGTTTATACTGCTTACTGAGCTTTAGGCTCATAGTCAGGCCCCATTGACCTTGAGGTTATTGCTCACAAAATGAAATAAACATATTTAAATGTTTTAAAAGTTTTGAATTATTCAACTATTTTAAGTTAATGTTTTACATGTGTTTGTTTAAATAGCTTTTACACTAATATATGCCATGTCATATTCAGTTCACAACAATATATGGAATAAACAACAAGGAACATAGCATCAAAATAGTGATATAATATTTCATGAAGTAATCTTAAGTAATCCCTTTTATCATCATATAGTATTTATCAATAATTTTTAAAGGGCACAATTCAGGGATTATTAAATTAAATAAATCATCTAAATAGAAGCAAGATTACAGAGCATTTATCAGAGAACAATTGCCTAAGTAGAAGCAGAATCCTATCCAAAAAGAGCAAGGTAACAATTCTACTCAATAACAAAAAATTCACAGAGCAAACTATGCATGATAGTAGTTATCCAATTCAAAGAGGTAGTAATGAGTTATTCAACGAAGCAACATAATTCTTCATCATCTAAAGCCTCACAGTATTCAATTCTCAATCTCATAGAAATAGAGTGATAATTACAACAATAAAGTCCACAGAATATAATCGGCCCCCACATCCAACATCAAGCAGGTTTACAATTCACAGCAATTATCCAAGGCAATATTGAAACAAACAAACAAACAATAGTCTTGTGATGTAGGCCTCCATTGGCCACACATCCTATTTCTTACTTCTGTCAAAACAGCGCACAACAACTCCAACAGTAGCAGCAGAATAGGGCAGCAACCTCCTTCTTCACTGGCTCAGTAGCAGCACTTCCCCCAGCAATAGCTGCGCACACCTTTAACTCACCCGCACTCTCCCTCAGCTCTCAAAAATCACAAAGTCTAACATGCCCCTCCTGTGTTTCTACCTTCCCTTTTATTAATAGAGGAGACACTTCCCCCAAGAAGCCATGACCGATGGATGCCATAAACAAAGGTGGTCCACATTCCAAATTCGACCGACTGTAGTTAGCTTTCATTGCTTGGGAGATGTGAACGGTCAAGATTTGAGAAAAGGTTTTATTTGGAAAATTGCGTGGAAGCGGTTGACCAAAACTTTTTAGTCAACAATCTATCGACCGAAAATGAGCTGAAATGGGGGAACGGACATTCCCTCATCGTCCCCAAATATCATCCGCACCCCGTTATCCTTAAATATTGTTCGCAAATCAACGGACGAACGACTACAATGTCAAATTCTTCTTTTTAGTCAACGAAACATGACCATTTCATCGACTGCATGTCGAGCGAAAACCCAAGATGCAATCTATGTTATATTTCTGTCGAGCCACTCGACCGCATGTTCGACTGAATACTCTACTCTTCTCTCTCCTCATTTCAATAATTCTTTTAACTTATCCTATCCCATCTTACCCAAAATTGCATTGTTAATGTACCATATATTATTACAGAACGCGTCCCCATTTATCAACACATTTGTTCCATGAAAATTCCATTATATTTATGGAGATAAAGCGAGATGTATCCGGGTATTACACATCATATTTATATGAGACAAGTCTCAAAATAATTACTTTATAAAATTTATGCAATGCAGTGCATAAAAATAAATCCTTACCTCGAAATGGCTAACACTGGTCAAAGTCCAAAAGTCTAAAAATCCAATTCCAAGTGTCCACGGATTTAAATTAATATTTGAGTACCTAAAAATAGGATTGTAAAATTTTGTGAGTTAATTTTATTAAAATTCCAAATATTATTTAAAATTAAATTAAAATTAATTGGGTTAGAGAAATACCTAAAACTGGCCCTAGACAGGCCCTGAACTGTGGTCTATTGGTCTAGTCTAGAGTTTGTAAACTCATACTAAAGCCCAAATCGAATTAGTCCAAAGCCCACTGGTCTGGCCTGCAATTTGTAGACTAGACCGAGCCAAAGTTCTCCACTGATCAGCAATTCCTCTTAGGCCTCCAAACCGTAACCTACGCGTTTGGTCGGAGCTTATGAACGAAGATGACAATGTTCAGTTACCATGCTCATAGTAACGTGACAACACTTTCTCTGGCTGAGATTCTCCATCTCGGCCAGCCTAACTTGGCCGACAATGGAAGAGGTGGAGTGTTTCGCATTTTGATATTTCTTAGCCAACACATAATGCGCGCTGGAATTCTAGGATAACATCTGTTTATTCAATAAATAAAATCCCAAATAAATAAACCAAACATTCATACCCAATTGCAGAAAACATAGCAAATTCAAAGACAAAAAATCAAATTTTTATACTCTATTTCACTGTCTACTTTATTCTATTATAGAGTTTTTGTAGCAATCATGGAACTCCAATGTAATCCTTCTAAGATAAGCTTAACAGCATTAAAATTGCATCCCTCAATAATTAAAATTATGGAGTTTGAAGAACCAAACATATCGAAGGCGATTTCTTGACACTAACAATTCTCTGTAACATCAACACGAGAGGTAAGGCCGGATGGGATTCGTGAAGGCTGAAGGACTGATTTTCTTGAGAGGAGGAATTTGTGTTCTTAAACTAGAACGATTGGAGGGGATTCGGGAGAAAATCCCCCCCTCGCCCGTTAAGGCCATAGTTTAATTATTATATTATATTATTATTTTATTTTTAAATAGGGAGATATTACAGTTGAAGTGTTGTCGACCAAACTCTAGAAATAACTTTGGATCAGTCGAACAAGAGAGGACGATCACAAGTGTAAAGTTGAAACAATATAAATTGTGGTCGATCGATATTGGGGAGTGGTAGACCAAAGTATAGTAATATGTCGTGGAAATAGGTATCTGTGGACAAGTAAGCGGGCAACCGTAAATGTAACAGAGAGGAAAAATGCTTTGAGAGTGGATGATCGGTCATTGGGGGCAGACATCTGGAAAATTTACAATGTGTCAAGTTTTAGAAATATAGTCGTGAGTAGTCGACCAGAGTCCTAGGTCGATGACTGGGAACTTGTGTTTTGTCCTTAAATTATGTTAGAGCACACGATTGAGGATGATGTGCGGACGTTCAGAACTTTTGATTTCAGGATGTTTTCTTTAGGTTTTAAGTAATTGTTTAACCATTGCATAAAATTTTTTGGCAGAGTATTGAGACATAGATATAACATGTCTAGATAGATATATGACACCAAATCATGCATAATTTGTGTACGTTTAATAACACGGTTTGCATGATGCATATTACATGCTTTAGTAGTATGTATTATATGCATTAAGTGAGAATGCGAAATCATGAATCATGAAATTTTTATGCAAACAAAAATATTATCTATGTTGTATTATTTGTCACAAAGGAACCTAATATACTATGCTAGACTATCTATTGTGTGATGTATGTAAAGAGGGAAATAGAAGGGGGTGACAGTAGGTTCTCCTTGGGTTGTAACTGCCTAGCCCTTCGAATAATTTTTATATTCATGGACATACCTATTGGAAACAGTGGCCAGAATGGTGGAATTTTATGGTTGTGTGTGACTTTATATACGAGGGTGTTTGATCATTCATGTTAATACTCACATAAATGTTGATGAATAGATATGTTGACATTCACATACAAGTGAATAATATAGTAATTGTTAAATAATATGACCATTTAATATAAAATAGAGCATTACACTGGTTCACATTATCACCGCTACATTGTCGAAGCAGACTAGTGGTATGCTTTCATATAAATTTCATATATGTTGTACAAATGTGAGTCTTGGGATGACATAGTTAGATAATTATGTGATTATAGTACCATTGTGATAGAAATTATTGGAAATGTCTAAGAGTGGTGTGTATCTGAGCTATGATCTATTATATCATAAGTCTAGGCATTTATATATGCACTATGTTAAGAGATTCCTTCATATAGAGGGATTATTTAGGATAGAAATGTCTAAATAGTTTTGATAAACATTAAATAGAAATGTCTAGATAGTTTGAGATAGATATAAATAGAAATGTCTAGATAGCTTGGGATGAGACACATATTAGAGATGTCTAAATAGTAATGGTGATAGATAGACCATAATAGAACTTGTGATCCATAATACGGGAAATCACATTGGAAGGTAAAGAGAAATTAGAATAAGCATTCTATAGAGTTTATAAGTGCTAAAAGGATATAGGAGATATGAACTATGTTGGAAGTATTTAATAATTAAATATGAATGAAATTAAGTTGTGCATGAAGAGTAATTGCACAAGAGAATATAGAAAGGTAGGCTATGGTTATCTAAATTATAGGCTTAAGCATTTGTACATATGCACAAAACACTTTTTATATAAAGAAGTGTATCACATAGTTAAGATATTGATATGGATTATCTAAAGATCTAAATAAAACATAGATCAAAGGATGTGTGATCATGAGACTTGATCAGAAGGTTAAATGTTGGAAGTTAAGGATATGATGACTAATTATGTTGGGATTAATACATGATTAGTTGTGATATTGATATGGCTTATTGAATCCTCATATTAGGATTCTTACTGAGCTCAAAAGCACAAGTTCTATTTTTCATGTTTTTAAGGAATAAGTGGTAACAGCTCAAGGATGAAATGGTAAAGATCATTTGGATGGACAATTAGCACAACATAGTCCCAAGAGTATGGTTTGAGTTTTTATTATGATGTATTTATTTTTAATTTGCTCATATTTGTAAAATAAATTTGGATATAATTTTGTAAATAAATAATAGTGTACAACTTTCTTGTTTGTGTTGAATTTTTTATTTATGTCGCCAAATTGAACATACGCATGTGTAGATGGTGAGCTTCCACTATAGTTTGTGATTATTCTCTAGGTGGAAAATCCAGTTTGCGACGCGGTTCTTGAGGAGATCAGGGGCCTGGCTATGACTTGTGTGTCTGCATTGCAGATCTTCTTTAACGGTATGAAAGAGCAAGTTTTGAAGATTTAAAAATTAATTCTTTGCAATAGAATTCTTTTCAAGGTGAACATTATAAGAATTTAGGGCTTTGAATTTACTTTTTGAGTTAGGCTGATGAGCACGCACTATGGACCTTTTTCATAGAATTCATGTCAAGGTGGAGATTGTTAAAGTTTGGAGTGACCTGAATTCTATTGGATCGAGCCAATGGGCTCGCATTTTAGATTTCATTTATGGTTTTATTTTCTCTATAAATTTATGTAAACTAGAATTGCAAAAGTTGCGGCTGTATCTTGATCTTCAAAAAGTGATATTATTCTATGCTTGTCCCACATTGTTAGAGTTCGATGTTACTAGAATTCCAGTTGGGCTAAGTCATACCCATATTTCAATATTAGAGTTTTTACATTACTATATAGATTATTACTTGAGTCAGACAACTCAATTGTACATTGATTTTGACTTAGTGAATTTCTCCTCTACTAGTGTTTTTTTTCCCTACAAAGGGTTTTCCACATAAATCTCAATGTCTCATTTTTGTGTTTTTATTTTTTTGTTTTGCGTTCTATTTTCAACAATTAGTATCATAATAGAACTAAGAGTTTTTCATACTTGGATCGAATAGTTTTTTTTTAGATTTGCAATTTTGTGAAAAATTGTAATTTTGGAAAAGAAAATTGAAAAAAAAATGTTTTTGAGTTTCCTTCCTCAACAAAAGGAAGATGAGTTCATAGAAATTTGATGTTCCATTGTTGGATCAGAACACAAGGTTTCTATTATGGCAAGTGAAAATGTGAGATGTGCTCGTTCAAATGAATTTAAACAATGCGTTGTTAGAGATCGATAAAGGGAAGATTGTTAGCCTAAGAGATGTAAGGCTTATTTGTTTTGATGATAATTGTTTAATTGCTTAAGAAGTTGTTTATTATGAATGTGTTGAATCAAGTGAATACATTATTGATTTTCATTGAAAATACCATTAATACTAGTATTAATGTTTACTAATATATTTGCTTAAGTCCAATTAGCTTATATACTGACAATTAGGACTTAGAAGATTTAAGATGTGCAAAACACGGAGTATAGATCGATTATGGACGAATGGGTGGTCAACGAAACAGACTAAAGAAGAGGCATGATAGAGATGTAACAACCCGTTTTTTCATAATCTCTTAAAAAATAGGAAATTTAAAACTTTTATAAACTCCGTTTTAAAAAGGTATCAAAGTTCCAAACCGGACAGTTAAAACTCTTTTCGTTCTACCAGCTATAAAAATCGTTGTAAAATCGTTTATTTAAAACGTAGCGGGTTTATCAAAGCTTTGCGGAAGTGTAAATAAATCATTTAATGAAGACATACTAAACAAATAAATACCGCGTTTGAGAAAAGAAAGCTGAATAGTCAGTTACAATTCATTTACAACATTTTCTCTTTTATTCTCGTTAGCCTTGCCTGCCTCAATCCCAAACGTGCAGATCCTTCATCTCTACTTTAGATTATCTCTTAGTTATCTATTTGTCGTTTCTACCTACACCATAAGTAATACGTGAGCCGAATGGCCTAGTAAAGAAAATGGGTAATACAAATGCTTATGACTCTCTTTAGTTTGTCTTGGAATGGGGGCCACCTAGACCAATCTTTTCTTATGTATTTTGTTCGTTACTCGTACATCGAGCAGGAAATTAGAAGAATCCGTGATGGGAGAGTAAATCTTTGTCGGTTTCAGCCACCAAGGGTAAACAGTCTTGCAATCCTGACTGATCTATACTTACCCCTCAATTCCCCAACTCCTTTCATTCTTCTTTAACATCTTTTCCTCACTTAGGGCGTATGGGTACCACCCCAAGGTGGCACCCCTTAGTTGTTTCTATTAACGTGAATGCATGATGAGACTTCTAATCTAAATAACACATACATGGACGGTAAAAGATAACGCTTTAAAGAATTGACAGGTGATAATTAAATAGTAGAATTCAAACACATAAGGAGAACTAAGACGTGTTCACAAACGGGATAGCAGTAACATGTATCAATGAAGTAGAAGTAAATCATACTCTTAACATCTAATAGATGAGTGATAGGGCATTCTTTTGCACAATGAAGATAACGTCAACATATACCAATGGTATATAACTACTCATGCTCTTAACTTCCAGTAAAATGACCAATAGAACATGCTTTTGTACCAGGCAAAACAACGAGTAGCATCAAAAATTAAGTTAGTGAAACATGCTTCTAAACATCTAAACATCGGCGAACAATGATCGAAACGGAATGGCAAAATGTACTACTAAATTGACTAATATGGCAGTGGAAAATTATCGAAAGTGGATAAGCAAAGCATACTTCTCAAGCAACTAATATACAGTAGTGAGTAAGCTTTAAACATGCCTCTCAAGCGATTATAAATGGCAGCGAATACCAGCAAAAAAAAAACAGCGAAGCATGCTTTGAACAACTAAAATGAGAACGAGCATTATCAAAGTAATCAGCGAAGCATGCTTTTGGACGGCTAATAATAGCAGTGACTAATGAATCGAAATGAACAGCAAAACCTACTCCCAATCAAAGATAAACAGTCACGTTTAATGCCGAAATGGAGCAGTGGAACATGCTTCTAATTTGATAATAACAAAGCAGAAAATATCTAAATGAAGCAGTGAAACATGCTTCTCAATAAGAAATAAACAGCAGTGAATAATAATCGAATGAAACGACGATACATGCTTTTTATTCGATAATAAACAGTTGCGAGTAAAATCGAATGAAACAGCAAAACATGCTATAAAACCTACAGAAATAAACATGCTTTCTAAATGATATCAAAGACAGTAAGAATTAACGGAAATGAAATAGCAAAAATGTCCTTTTAACGACTAAAGTGAAAAAGCAGTGGTAATATCTATATAAATTCATTGATCATACCTTCCATTTATCTTTGCTTTGCCTTCATTCTCAACAAAGCAAACAATCCTCCATGAAAATAAATCAAACATTGAAGCGAACTAACAATAGATATATAGGAAACAATCCCCCAAACTAGGACATCCAACAGAGCACTATCAAGAGTTTACAGACATTCAAGAACAACTAAGGAATTACAGAATCAAACACTAAGGGAAAAACATATGCACACACAAATTTACTTGGGTGTAGGGCCTCCACCTGGACAAGACAAACCATATCCTTACCCTTGTAGTAGAGTCTTCACACAAACAGCAGCTCCCCCTCCACACTCTAAGTAGGAACCCTTCTAGGAAGAATAATGAAGAAGAAGATGAAGGAGAGCTGGGGGATAAATAGGGAGCTTACCCTAGGCAAACTGTATGTGTGGCAGAGGAGGTGCATGTGACAACCTCTGGCTGGTTGGAGTCATGGGAGTGAGGTTGTGTCAAGCTGTGTTTTGATTGGCTTATGAACGATTCGTTCTGATTTTTAAATCATTTTCTATCGCAAATCTGCGATGATTCGGACGAGTGTGGATGCGGTCCTCGCATCCACAGTTGCCTGTGAGACCAAATCCCTTAGGCCAAATTGTGGCCTCGGACGAGAAATGGCATCCCCATTCTAGTCCGTACCATCTAAATTGGCATTCGGACGCCAAATCACGTTCGCATGTAGGGTTCGTACATCGTCCAAAGGTGTCCCAAAATCGTACTGAGTCAAATCGGATGATGCCTCCCCACATCCGCAATCGTCCGGACTCATCCAAAACTGTCCACGATGAGAACAGATTCGATGTGGACGCAGTTCTCCTCGTCCGTATTGTCCGAGCCTCATCTGTAACTTCACAGCACATTGAAGTCAGGACAAGATATTGCGTCATGAGTCATCCCAAAGCTCAAAGCGTTGCGTGAAATGCATATAGGAACGACACCTCACGTCCGTATATCATTCGCAGGGGTCCAAAAATGCCCTGGACAGCGTTTCCACAAGTTTTTCTCACTTAACTCCTATTCCACAATATCTTCCCCACAAATACATGTAAGAAAATGACACGTATAAATATGCAATGTAATATCCCCATACTCCAAACACTTGATTACATCACGTATACGGGGAAAATCTTATAAAAAAAT
>CM039475.1:27316779-27407851 GCA_022433065.1 Begonia loranthoides
TAGCAAAATGAGATAGTTGTGTCTTGGGTTGATTTGCGATCGACCAGACATTGAGGGGTGGTTGATCGAGAATGTGAAAAGTAACATGAAAATAGCAGACATCTCACAATTTAAGTGGGGAAAGGAATTGATTACTCAATACATCTTTCCTGAAGGAGTGGTACTTCTTGCTTGGATGGCCGAAAAGGGAGAATAAAGCTTATTCTCTTCAAAATGTAAAAAAAAAAAAAAAAACTTGAGAGAGAAAAGAAGAGAAGAGGTGAGAAGAAAAGAGGAGAACAAAATGTGTGGGAGAAGAAGAAAAAGAAGAAGAGAAGGAAGAAGAAATCTTGAAAGGAGAAGCATTTGGAGAGGAAGAAACCCTAGTAAGTTTGTAATCTCTCAACTTCTCCAAGGAAATTAAGGTAAGAAATGATTGTATGTTGTTTTCCCTTTTGGCTGCATCAGAAGAGTTATGTTATTATTTTTGAGGATTTGATTTTGATGTTCTGTTTCATAATGGTTAAGATTTTTGATTATGTTTATGTTTGATGCTATGTTATAATTGTTAGGTGTGAGGCTGTAGAAATGAAATAATAAATGTTTGAGGATTAGTTGCTTGAACTAAATGCTAATTGTTGTGCTTAAATGTGATATTGGTGATACAAATCATGTACAAAATATTTTAAGGACATAAGAATATGTTGAATTGATAATGTGCTTAATCATGTTGATGATATGTGAAGATATAGATTGATGAATGCATACATGTTCATGCATCATGATTTTTAAGAAAAGTTATGAAATTTTTTTTATACAACTATGTTTTGTAAACGAAAATGGAAATAAAAATGAATGTAAGTAAAGAAGGGTATGAGTTGACCAACGTTCACCACTCAATCCCTAAATGGTAAAAAGGAAGGGTAACAGCTAAAGTTCACTATTATTGTAACGACCCGCTTTTTATTTCCTTTCAAAATGTCAAAAATTTAAAACTTTTCTTTCATCAAACCCGATCGTTAATATCTTTACTTAAAATCCTTTTATAAATTACAACGGAAAACTTTAAGAAATAAAACATATAATAAATATCATTCTTTCCCTTTTACGATTTAAATACAAAACTCTTTACAAAACCTTTTTCTCTTTCTTACACTCTTTAGCCCAACCAGCCACAAGATCCACCAATGCAAATCCTTCATCAATTGTCTCTGACCTGTTCTCTTGTTTCTCGTACATACCTACAACAACAAGACTTAACTAATGAGCCAACGCTCAGTAAGTGATAGAATGAAATGCAATACAAATATGATGCATGATCATGTGAAGCATTACAGAAAAGAGCCGTATCTCTTATGGAAGCCAAGAATGCAATACTCCCTAGGGTCATGTGGCCTAACCAGTTACTCCGACGAGGAGGTATATCCATCGGGGGTGTTCCACATGTTGGTATCCTCACCTTTGTTAACGATGTTGGGGATTTCAGAACGGGTGAAAGGTGAGCCCTAGATTCCATGTAGCTAACTCCTATCACAACGCTCCTTACATGGGAGTATCCTACCGAATGGAATGTCACCAATCACCCGAACCCCCACATGCCTATTTACATATATTAGGTATGACATGCAATATGTTCATGAATTCATACAGTTCTATTATGATCATATAAATATCTAATAAACATATAATTAAAAGAACCTAAATCTAGTAAATATACGGCATGCAGTCCTATTTCTTGTGATGTAAGGTCTGAAGACCAAAGCACAGTAAGTATCAACTTACCTGGAATCTTCAATGCGATTATGTCAATCGTCTTAGTACCTTCAAAACCATTAAATGAACAATTATTAAAAACCACATATTATTAACTTCATTCATAGAGTTCATTATTCTTAACCATTTTACTACACTTACTCCATAACCATTACTTAATGTAACTCATAACTCAAATTCCTAAACCTATATCTCAATATCATGCACATGCATAGGAGCTTTCGCTCCTCATATCCCGTCACAACCAAAACAACTTCTTCACATAATTCAACTTAACAACGTATTCCATTTACAATAACCAATAGAATATAGAAATCCAATGGATAACCATACATATCAAAGATGTCATTAAGTAGAGAACTGTTTCTATCAACAAAGCATAATAGTTCCAATATGCCTTCAATTGCCTAACAACTTCACAATAACAACCCCTCAATGTCCAATATGTTGAATAAAATAGCAATAGCTAACACTTAACAACATTTTCTCAAAATATATCTCTCGGTAGGAACTAACTAACAAAGCAAACATTTCCAGTAGAATGACATTCTACACAATGACTAACGGCAGAACCAAAGCAAGAGGTTAACTCAGACCATCAAATAGCAAATTCCAAACTTGTATCGGGCAGTAACTAATCCATCAAACACAACAATATGAACATCCATAAAGGTTGAGAAAGAATTCATTATACCTGTAGAGTACCCAAGAAGGCTACTCCAAAAATTTTTTCACTGCTTCCACTTGACCCTTCATGGTTGTAGCACACAGGACAGGAGCTACTTCCTCACCTTCATCTCCACCAATTTTTCTCATGCACCCAGTAACTCACTTTTCACTTACAGCTCTCGGTCCATTCACAGAGAGCGCTTAATAGCCTCGGCCATTTCATCACCCATACATCGGCTATCACTCCTAAATAGTCAGAGAAGATGCAGGTAAGAAGAGAAGTCACACACTTCAAAGGAAGGTGGTCCATTGTCAAAACTCCACATGGAATTCTTACTAGAGGAGCAGCTGGAGGGAACCAGCTCCGGTCCGGTCGCAGTTCACCCTCCCTGCCATAATGTTCGACCCTGCCATAACCGTCGTCGCCTAGTCATCTACTGAATCTTCCGTTACAGCGTGAAGTTACTCAACAATGAACAATTGAAACACTTACCTTGGACAACCATGAAGAGAAACGCAGCCACGCAGTTCACTCACCCTGCCACCTGCTCAGATAGTCTGAGCCCTAGCTCGCCGCAGCGCGCCGGAAGCCAGACGTCGTGCACGCCGTGAGGCAGCCCAACTCACCGCCGTCATCCCGGTTCTCCCTTCGTCACTCACTCACACCTCCTTTCACCTGATTGCCCTCATCTCCCTCTCGTTTTCTCTCTTTTCGCCAGAAAATAATGGCCGAAGGCCATAACCAATTCTCCCTCCCTTTTTTTTTTCCTTGACCCAAACCATGGTCAACGAGAACCAGTTCGGCTGAACCAGTTCAGCCATTCACCACTCCATTTAATTCTTTTCATTTTTAATTAAATTCTCTTTTAACTCGATTAAATTCTTCTATTAATAATTTAATTAAATTCTTCATTTAATTAAATTATTTCCTACCCAATTCTAATTCCCGACTTAATCCCAAATATCGATTAACAAATACTACGGGTCCAATTTAAATTTTCCATATCCATTTCCAAATTAATTTCCCATTAAATAAATCCTTGATTATTATCCAAATATTTCCCAATTGAATTTCTCATCAAATAAATCTCTAATTATCCTTAATTAATTATATTACAAAAATCAGGATATTACAATTATAAGCAAAGTTCACCATTGATCTAAGTTCATTACTCTTCCTTAAGTAAAATAGGCCTAACTCTCTCATTCCTCAATTTCAGATTATATCTTTGTGATACACCATGGGGTGCTAAGGATGTAACAATGGAGGAAAGGGGTAGTTGGTAGTTTAGTCCAAAGTTGTGCACCCGATTTGATTATGCTATATCTTCCAATCCCAAGATCCAATTAACGCCAAATTTGGAGGGGACATCATATTAACAGAGGAAGACTCCCCCAAAAATCATACCCAAACTCGTCATGACACGAAAGTTGTGCTGACGAAACCACACTGCCCAAAAGGGTGCAAAGAAACAAAGTTTTAGACACTCGAATTTAAGATGCAATAACTTTTGATTCAGATGGACAATTGACGAAAAAATTGGAGGGTGTAGAGAAATACTAGAGGCAAAGGTCTCAACTATAATCATAGTATATTCGTTATGAAGAGAGAGATATGCAATAAGAAAGAGGATGCTCAAAAAAGACACCACAGAAAATAGTTTCCGGCACAAATCACAAAAGTTGCATAAAACCTTAGATTTGGGTCCAATCAACACCAAGCTTTGAACATGTCATTCCAATCCAAAGAGCAACAATGTCTCAAAATTCCAAAATGACAAACACAACATAAACTAAAGAAAATTGTTCACACTTACAAGATGGTCTGATATCACCTAGAATAGTAATAATGACTCCAATGGATCTGTAATGCAAGAAGTCACTCCACCTTGTTTTCCTTTGGTCTTCTAACACCTCACTCCTTGAAACACCTCTAGAAGAGATGAGGAGGAGCTAGTATAAGGGTCTCTCTCTAAGACCAAACAAGAACAATTAAGAGAGCCAATTTTTTGTACAAGTAATCGGATGAAATCCAAGAACAAGTGACCAAGTGGTTTTAGAGGGAAACCTCAAAATGAAAAGCTTTAGCTTAGTTTTCAAATTCCAATTTGGCTTTCTTAGGATAGCTTAAGGAAGAATATATACTCCCGTAATAGATGCCCTAACACAAAAATTAAAAGTATACCCTTAAGTAAAAATTCGGACATGAATGCTCAGGTAACACACTAGCCAAGCACTCCTAAATCTTCCACAATCAAACAAACCTAAATCAATCCAACAATTATCCAAAATCCAGTAAACCAACAAAACATAAAGTGAGCAAACATATCAAACTATTTTTGGGACATATCTTTAGCTATGGAATTTCCTTAAGTCTCGGCAACATGCACATAAAGTGGTCTCAAGTATTTTGTGCTAGCCGATGGGTGTAAAAGTGTTTCAAGTTAGCATGTGTTTTGCATCTCCTTATCTTCTTGCTTAGGCTCTTTTTCAAGTCCTTCAAGTGTGATGCCCCTACAAAATAATAGCTTGTTAGAAAAGAAATGTTTTTCTTTGCTTGGGCCCGAGTATCCAAACTTTATGGTGCATCATCCTCCTAAGGTGTTTGAGGATTTGACCTTAAATCCAAAGCTTGGCCACTTCTTTCTTTTCTTTTTCTAGTCCAACATATTCCTCTTTCTAAGGTGTGTAACTCTAGATTGAACCATACTCCCCTTCTCAAGTGTAGTTCCCACCATCTCGTGCATAGCTCTTACTTTCTTGGCCCCTTTAACAATGTTGAACTTCTCTTCAAACTTGAGGGTGTATTCATGCATGTGTGACCAAAAGAAAAATCCCAACAAAGTTTCACATAACTTCTTTTCTCCAAATTAGCGTGTTAGGTCCCTACCTTGAACTACAATCACTGTGGATTGTAGGAGTCTGTACGTTGGTACACTAGGATTGCCATCTTTCAAAAAAAAAAGTCTTCCATGAGATCTTACCCATCTTGAGCTCATATGTGGATAAATTATTCCAATTTAGAATTCGTCGCTAAAAAAGATGGATGGGTTTCAACGGGAGACGGATCACTGGTTTCGAAGGTCGTACTATTTTGATAACTAATTTCGACAGTTGTACCTTTTTTCACGGGAATCGACGGGCATCCACTTTTTATTTAGTGCTTAATTTGACTAACTTTTATATGATGTGTATTTTTATTTAGTGCTTAATTTGACTAACTTTTATATAATATGTATTTTAGTGGAATGGGAGTCAACTGGTACTTTTTATATGTGTATTTTCTATAGGAAATGATTATATAAACCATTCGAAAAGAAGTACAGCATAGAGGTCCTTTTGGTGTATGTGTATGTGTATGTGAATCCCTCATCTGGTGCAAATGGTAATTTAATGATGAACGAATGAACGGGCTTAATATTGATGTGTATTTAAATAATTATACTATGAGTCAGCTCCCCTTTTATCTTATTGATGTTTATTTTCTTATTGATGTGTATTTAGGTGAGGCTATTGATTGATTAATTGATTGTTTATTTGTGTATTTTTCCTATCGTATTCTTAAACAAGTCTTACCTTACATTTATTCCTCTTTTGGGAGTCGAACGGGAGTCCCTTTTAATCCAAAAAATCCCAAAAATTTTGGCATTTAACTCGGTTAGGACGGAATACCTTTGTCTTAGTGCATTGATCGTTAATGTCATCTTTTTCTTTTGGTGCTTGATCTCATAAAGTGGATATTCTAGTGGTTCACTAATGTGCCCCAAGATCCTGTCACTTGAGTCGTGCCAAGGGCTCCATTGTTTTCTAACATTTTTCTTATTTTGTAGGGAACAATCATTCATTGGGATTCACGGAGGTGCCAACACATGGAGACAAAGAAGTTTCATGCCATGCTATCACATGGAGCTATGCATACTCAATCGACTAGCTCTTTTATTTCTTAGCTTGAAGGAGCTACAAAGTAGCTAAGTTTTTTAGACCAATTGAGATTGTTTGCTCGAGTTTTTACATCATATTTTTATGTTTGTTGCTGGTTATGGATTGGAACATATTTTTGTGGATTTTTAGAATGTTATTTGGTTTGTTTTTGGAAGGTGCTCGGTTTGTATGCAAACTGAGCCCTTATGCCCTATTTTCTCTTTCCAAGGGTAATTTCATCTTTTGCTTTCTAATGCCATTAGAGGGTATTTATTCCCTTCTAATGTGAATGTTAAAACTGATTTGGAAAACGCTAAAGGAGATTGCTCTTAATATTTGCGTGAAGACCTGTGGAAAACCCTCTCGGCCAACTTCATTCTTCAACATCGGTTCACTTGTTCTTGCTAGATCTCAAGTGAACCGATTCTTGCTGCCTCTTCTAGCTCCTTGTCCTTGTGTGGTGGTGCTTGTGGCGTGGAGGTAGAAGAACTAGCAACCCCCGGTGGAGAGAGCTATTCTTTGCATTGGCCAAACTAGTCGCCCCTCGGTTTTGGAGGATTTGCGGACTTCATCACTTTGTCACCTTTCATTCATCCATATTTTTGAGAAGGGATTCTGTTTCTTGAAGTTCTTGGCTGCATCTTTGTTGGTCTGGATTTGGTGGAGTTTATGTTGAGATTTGGAATCGATAATCATTGTTTTAAAAGGAAAGAATCTATTTCCGAGAATCTGTTTTTGATTTTGCAGATTTATTCCGAGTTTTGTGATTTTGTTTTGCCCTGTGAATGCTTGGACCATATTTGAGAGAGATGTTGCTGGGGTTGTTATGCATTATTCCTCCAAAATTGGGCTTGATTAGATGTATGCAAGTGATGATTTCGTTGTGATAATTTTGACCGCCAGAAACTGTCTCACAAAACCCTAATCCAAGGGTGATTTTTGCAAAAGCGTATCTCCACATGTGAAGTAAGTTTGAAGCTGGATTTTGGATATGATTCTCTTTGAACTATTGATTTAAGCTCCTACAAACTTCAGCCTTTAATTCCGTATGCCCCTAAATTTACACCTATTTAAAAATTGAAGCTCGGATTTGTCTCTAGCCAATTTCCAGATTTGTCTATTTTGCACAACTCTAATTTGGGACCTATCATTCACTTCCGATCATAAGTAAAGTAGATTTTTTCTTCTCCTCGCAGCCTTTCTTAATTTGATCCGGTTGTAGAGGAGCTTGCCTTATAGTCATTTCACCCCTCTTGAATGTGTAACAATTTGAGTGAACATCATGGGAAGCCTCTATATTGAATTGCCACGGCCTTCCAAGTAGAAGATGGCTTGCACCCATAGGTGGCACATCACATAGTGCTTCATCAACATAGTCCCCAATGGTAAAAGTAACCCAAGCTTGTTTGGAGACTTTATCATCTACTCGGTCATTTAGTGCCCTTAGTTTGCATGAATTAGGATCCACCATTGTCTCCAAATAAAATTACTCAACTATAACAATTAAAGACATGTTGAAACAAGTCCCTCCACCAATGATCATAGGGCCAATTTGATCCATGTTCAAGCATTGGCTATGACAAATTTGCTTCCTTGCAAATTCTTCTTGGGTTCAGAGAGTTAGAGCCTTTTGAAGCACCATATGGAGAGATTCCTCTTTAGCATAAAACCCCTCCTTATATTTCTTTTCTTCCTCCTTAGTTGCTGCCATTAAACTATCTCCACTCTCTATACGATCATCTTCGAGAATTTCTTCTTGTAAACACTCTTTCTCATCTACTCAGGAACAATCTTCCTCTTGGGAAGTTATACACTTTGAATTCGTTGTAAAAAGTGGTCCTTCTTGTGAAAGATAATTTCTTCTTCTTCTTCTTCTTTAGTTGCTGCCAAGGAGTCAACTTGGCTTCCTTCATCAACTGAGCATTCCTTTATTATAATACTCTTTTGGTTTGGACATTTTGAAACATAGTGCCCAAACCCAAGGCACTTTGAGTAATGGATGTCTCTAGCTCTTGGCTTAGAGGTGTCAAATCTTTTTTTAATCAACCTTTTCATCATACCCCAAGTAAGAATTTCATCTTCACCATTATGTAGCCTTTGCGCATTCAAATTATTCACCCAAGATCTTGCATAACCCATAAATTATGAGGAAACCAACCTAACTTTTGCTTTATCCGAATATTAATAGCAATAAAATATTTTCTCTACTTATTCCAACCAATTCACAAACTAAATACCATTGCTCAATCCTCTAAATGTAGGGATAGAAAATTTCACATGCTTCATATCATCAACAAAATTTTGAGTATACCTTGACCTATGGTAAACATGGCTATGAGATCTTTCACAAGAAACCTCCTCTTCAATTTCATCACAGTTTAATCTTTCCCTTCTCTTAACAATATGGCCTCTTGGTCAAAGGGTCCTAGAGCCCCTCACATTTTTATTTCCAGAACCATCCAACCTTTGCTGCAAGTTGGAGAACATATTTCGTAATTCTTCAAGTTGGTTTTGAGGCTTGTCTCGGCCACAATTCGTGTCTTCTATGGTGGTTGACTTGTATCTCTATTTTAGACAGAGTTCATTCTCTTTCTTGTATTCATTTCCCCAAAGTAATAATGCATAAATCATAGAGTATAAAAAGGCCAACCTGGCTATGATACCAAATGATGCACCATGGGGTGCTAAGGAGACAACAATGGAGGAAAGGGGTGGTTGGCAGTTTACTCCAAAGCTGTGCACCCCATTTGATTATGCTATATCTTCAAATTTTGAGATGCAATTGATGCTAAATTTGGAGGGGACGTCAAATTAACAGAGAAGGAAGAATACCCCAAAAATCACACCCAAACTCGTCATGACACGGAAGTTGTACTGACGAAACCACATTGCCCGAAAGGGTGCAAAGAAACACAGTTTCTGACACCCGAATTGAAGATTCAATAAAGAAGACCAATTGATCCAAAAATTGGAGGGTGTAGAGAAATACTAGAGGTAAAGGTCTCCACCAAAAATCACAGTAATTCGTTAAAAAGATAGAGATATGCAATTAGAAAGAGGCTGCTCGGAAAAGACACCACAGAAATTAGTTTCGGGCACAAATAAAAAAAGTTGCATAAAACCTAGATTCGGGTCCAATCAGCACCAAACTTTGAACATTTCATTCCAATCCAAAGAGTTACAATGTCTCAAAATTTCAAAACCAGTAACACAACACAAACTGAAGAAAATTGTTCACCCTTACAAGCTAGTCCGATATTAAATAGAATAGTAATATCGACTCCAATGGACCTCTAATCCAAGAAGGCAATCCACCTTGTTTTCCTTTGGTGTTCTAAAACCTCAGTCCCTGAAACACCTTTGGAAGAGATGGGGAGGAGCTAGTATAAGGGTCTCTCTCCAAGATCAAACAAGTACAAATGAGAGAGACGATTTTTGGTACAAGTAATCGAATGAAATGCAAGAACAAGAGACCGAGTGGTTTGAGAAGGAAACCTCCAAACGAAAAGGTTCAACTTAATTTTCAAATTCCAATTTAGCATTCTTGGGATAGCTTAAGGAAGAATATATACTCCCCTAAAACCTATCCTAATGTAATACCTCGACTTTTTTAAGTGAGTTGACTATCGGGGTATTAGCATGTTTAAATAAAGAAACAAGCATGTTAATCAACTAGTTGATTAACGTACTAAACCTAAGCATGATTAGTTAACTAGGATAAAAGCATGTAATCAACTCTTGAGCATGCAAATTGTAATAGTTGTAATTAACCCGATTACTGAACCTTAAGCATGATAGTTTTTAAATAACTAATATTAGCATGTTCAACTAGTTAGCATGTTTAATTAACTAGGGCAATAATTGACTCACTAGTTAAGCATGTTTAATTAATTAACTAGGCTAATACAAATATGTTGAGTAATTGAAGTGTGTTAATTAACTAGCTGTTTGATCAATTAACCACAAAAGCATGTTTAATCAATTAAGGTCGTAAAAGCATGCAATTGGTAAAGATTCAAATTAACCAACGAGAATGGCATGTCCATTAAACTAATAAAGGCATGTTTAATTAATTAGCTATGCATGCTTAATACATTAAACTATTAAAAGCATGTATAGTACATCATAATAAATGCATGTTTAATTATAATTTTTCTAGAGCATGTAAATTGACTAGAAAATTAACTAGGATAACTAGCATGCAAATCAATAATGTGTTCTGTTCAAGCATGCCCTTCATTGTTTTAATTCAATGTCTGTTGTTCTGATAGAAGGGTGTGTGATTCCTGTTTCCCTTAGTGTTCGTTGTTGATTTCCTTATATGCCTCGTTGTTTCTAATTCAGTAGTTCAACTGTTCTCCAATATGCACTTTCCATTTTGTTATTCAATTATCGTCAATTACTTTCTTTACCACACTTTAATTATTATGAATGTTACGTTATAAAGCATCGTGCATCATGTTAATAGAAACTAATAGGGAGTGCCACGACATGGTACGCAAGCATACATAGTGAGGAAAAAGTTAAGAAAAAATAAAGAAGAAGAAAAGGGATTGGGAGTTGATAGGTAGCGGATATAGTCTATAAACTAGGCGTAGCCCCTCTCTCGTAGGGTATGGGAGTTCTAGTTTACTTAGAAGATAAGATTAAAGCTAGATCCGTTACGCCATTGCAAGAGAAAAACCTCCCAATTTCAGCTCGAAGTACGAGTATGGAATAATGGACTAATAGAACAGTGGATCAAAAGGGATCAAAAGAAAAAGTATAGTAATAAATGGATTAATGACTTAATGAAAGGATCGGTTTGGGTGGTCCCCATTACGAAAGGACTAAAGTGGGGCATTCATATTGCATTTCCCTTTTTCCTTACTGAGCTATTAGGCTCACGTATTACTTGTGGTGTAGGTACAAACAACGGATAGATAATAAGCAGATAAAGAACTGATAATCTAAAGCAGAGGTGAAGGATTTGCACGCGCAAGGTAGTTCGTAGCTGGCCAGGCATTTAAAATGGGTAAAAGAGAAATAATTTGATTTAATTAAGTTGAGTTTCGTAAATGTAAATTAAGATAAGTTTTCTGAATTGTAATTAAATGGTTAGAAAGATTTAAGCTTCCGCAAAAATTTAAATAAACGATTTTATTATTTACGCTTCCGCATGTCTTAATTGGTTTTCAAAACAAGTTTAAAGAAAGGTTGGTAGCGTTTCGGTTTTAAGCGCGCTCTGATTTGCTTTCAAAAAGAAATTTCAAATTTTCACACATTTTAAAGGATTTAAGAAAATCTGGGTCGTTACTCCTAACACCAAAATTACATGTATACCCTTAAGTAAAAATTCGGACATGAATGCTCAGCTAACACACTAACTGAGCAGTCCCAAATATTCCACCATCAAACAAACCTAAATCAATCCAACAATTATCCAAAATCCAATAAACCAACAAAACATAAAATGAGCAAACATATCAAACTATTTTTAAGACATATCTTCATCTAGGGAACTTCCTTAAGTCTCGGCAACATCAACATCAAAGTGGTCTTGGGTATTTAGTGCTAGCCGAAAGGTGCAAAAGTGTTTCAAGTGAGCATGTGTTTTGCATCTCCTTATCTTCTTGCTTAGGCTCTTCTTCAAGTCCTTCATGTGTGATGCCCCTTGCAAAATAATAGCTTATTAGAAAAGCAATGTTCTTCTTGGCTTAAGCCTAAGTATCCGGACTTTATGGTGCATCACTTTGCGAGTTAGGTTTTAAATTGTAATTTTCATTTCCTTTCTTGTACCTAAATTTGTAACCTCTTGTGAAAAGGAGATAAAATTGTGACAACTTGGAAATAGTCAATTGTAAAGGCTTGGTTGATGCCTATGATGTCAATCATCACTAAATGAGGAAGTTAGTGGATTAAGGATCTCCAAGTGGGAAACTTGGAGTGCAAACGTAGGTGAGTTTGCCGAACCGTGTGAACAAAGAGTTTGCATCTCTTTATCCCTTAACTCTTATATTTTCTATTATTTTCTTTTACATTTGCAATAAATCACTTAGGAATAGAATTAATAATATCATATGAAAAATTTTAGCTCACCTAATTCAGGCCCCCCCCCCCCCCTCCCCCTCCTCCCTCTTGAGGTGTGCATACAATCCAACAAGTGGTATCAAAGCGGGGTTAATTAACTTTTTGTGTGATAATGTTATAAATTTGTTGAATTTGCATCTATTGGATTAATTTTTTTGTTGAAATTATTTGGATAAATTTGATTGACCTCTTTGGTTGTATAAATTGCTATGACTTTCAATATGATATATATAAAAGAAAATTATGCATGAATGTTAAAGCTGTTAATATTTTATATTGTGCATTGAATAAGGATGAGTTTAATAGGATGCAAGCATGTGATAGTGTTTATGAAATATAGAAATTGCTAGAAATCACACATTAATGAACTAATCAAGTAAAAGAAAATAAATTGAGTATGCTTATTCATGAGTATGAATTATTTTCTATGGATAAAGATGAAACAATTAGTAAAATGTTTACTCATTTTACTAATCTTACTAATGGTTTGAAAGTGCTTGGTAGAATTTATCCCAACGAAGAGTTGGAAGGAAAAAAAATTCTTAGGTGTCAACCAAAGACGTGACAACCAAAGGTGACTGCCAATCAAGAAGTGTAGGACCTAAAAGCATTAAAGATGGAGGAACTCATTGAATCTCTAATGACTCACGAGATCATGATAGAGGGCAATGAGAATGGGGAACAAAAAGAGAAGGAATCCTTCAAACGAAAGAACATAGCCTTCAAATCCTCATCAAGCACACAAGTCGAATCTAGGGAGGAGGATGAAAATGAAGATATCAAATTCATAAATTGAAAGTTCAACAAGTTCCTTCATCGGAAAAAGTGGAACAGAGAAAGAGTAATAATTTGTTTTTGATGTGAAAAACCTGAACACACCACATTTGATTGTCCAAAAGCAAAGAAGTCATCAAGGGCATTTAAGCAGATAGCTATGTTGGCTACATGGGATGATAGTGATGCATCTGAAAGTGAAGAAGTGGCAAGCATATGCTTCATGGCCAAGGAGGAAAAGGTACACAATTCATCTTGTGAATTCATCTACGCCTCGGTTGGGTTCCTAGTCCCAGTATAGGACCCTTCCATATTATTTGAAATTATTTATAAGAATTTTTGTGTTTTATATGTTTGTCAAGCTCAGACAATTTCATAGATTGCGAGACAATCCCCGAAGAGACGGTTGCTCTAGTCACCAAGAGAAAGCACCAAAAAGGTAGGGATTTCTTTACCTTTTGCATTACATAGCATCATGTTTTCAAAACCAATATTTTGTGGGATACCACACCCGAAAACCCAACGGGGACTGCTCTGACAGTACGTTAGTTTTTATGTATATGTATGTTTTCTCATGATTATTTTCCGTACATGGTTTAGCGTATATATTTTTTGTGCATATATTAGGAGGATGAATCCTCTTGATGCTTTAGGCAGTTTGGCGCTAAAGTATCATGAGGCTATCCCATACAATCTCCTAGTGTGAGAAGATTAGATGTTTGTACGTGCGAAAGGGTGATAGGGTGCTGGAGACATGTCCTTGGGTTTCAAGCCTCAAAAATCAAAGGGTGATAGGCAAGTGATGATGCGTCCTTGGATTTCAAGACCCAGAACCCGGCCAAGGTTTTAGTTACACAGATTGGAAGGTGTAAGTCGTTAGGATTGTTCACCTAGTACCTTTCTAAGTGAAAGGTGGCGTGACAGCTCGTAGCTCCACTCGCCAGCAACCCACGTCGACTTAGGTACAATAGGTGGCTAGTTGAGGAGAAGCCCAACACTGGAAACCTCATTCGTTATTGATATCATGCATGGGTACTTTGCCTGGTCTATGGACGTGGGTACTATCATTATTCTTCTGCCTCATGAGGTGTTGTCACCAAAGAGTGACACCTGTTCTTTGTTGACTGTCAGATGGGTCCTTGAGTGACCATCTATTTTCACTAATAATGTTTTCAGATCAAAAAAATAGAGATGGCCTATTTTTTAGGTATAATTGTTTATACATATAGCAAGTTTTTATCAAAGTCTCATCTGTGGCCTTGGGCTGGATTTATAAAATGATAAAGAGTTTTCATTTAAAAATCCATGTATGGTAAAACGGGAAAAGAACATCGTTTTCTAAAAGAGAGAATGACTAGTTTTCGCATGCAATGCATCTAGTCTAGATATACTTTACTGAGCTAGTCACTCACCCCAACGACCCCCCCACCTAAACTCCAATTAAAGGCAGGAGCGGTTGAGGACATAGTGTCACGGTGTTCTATTTATTCTATTTCTGTTTTGAGTGTTTACTTATTATCTGATGAGGATATTTACACTTGCTCTGTAAACCCTTAAATTCTGTTGGTTTGGATTTGATGCATAGTACTATGGATTTTTATTTATTTTATGCACCGTTTTTTCTCGTGATAGGTATACGGATCTAGGCCTATATCTTTTGGGTTGTTTTAAATTGTAAAAGTTTTCCACTAATAATCCACAGCTTGGGCTAGGTGATCAAGTCCTCCACGAGGATCTTTAGGCCCACCTTTGGGTAGTGGCAATACTTCCCCATAGACTTGTTTTTGTATATTGATAAAGAGGAAAAAACTTTATCGAATGTTTTGATGTTTTTGAGAATAATTAAATTGCCCCAACTATTTATGTGTAGATAATGCTAAAGGGGGAATAATATTTGTTTTGATCTATATATTGAACTTAATTTTTGTATTTAATTTGATGATATCTTTGTTGTTTCCTCCCCATTGTTTTCTTTTTGATTTTGACAAAGGGAGAGAGGTTAATATAAATTGGTAGAAAAACATGTATAACATAAACTAAAAAGGGGGATATATATTGGATAAACTAAGAGGAAGAGATCAATTTATGTAACACAATATGCAGATGCTTGGGGGGAGAAATAAATAGCTTATAACCTATTGTCATCATAAAAAAAAAAGAGATTGTTAGCTTAATAGATGTTAGGCCTATTTTTTTCGATGATGATTGTTTAATTGTTTAATAAGTTGTTCATTATGAATGTGTTGAATCAAGTGAATACATTATTGATTTTCATTGGAAATAACCTTAATATGGATATTAATGTTTACTAATGTATTTGCCTAAGTCCATGTAGCTTATATATTGATAATTGGGACTTTGAAGATTCAAGATGTGCAAAACACATAGTATAGGTCAACTATGGACCAATGGGTGGTTGACCAGACAAGCTGAAGAAGAGCCATAACAGAGAAGCGATAGACCGGCACTGAAGATTTGGTCGACCAAAAATCAGTGAGCTCAGATTTTACAACTATTGGAAAGCGGTCGACTAGAGAAGAAGTGGTCGACTTGAAATTGGACAGATTTGAGCAAAGTATGAATATGTGAAGAAGCAGTCGATCAGAGATGACAAAGTGGTCGACCGATCTATTTGTACACACAACAGTAACATTCCAACGATCAGAAGGCGGTTCATCAAACTCAGGGTGGTTGATCGGTCGAGTAGACTTCTATATATTAAAGCACTCTTAATTGAAGAAATAAGAAAGAGAAACCGTAGTGTAACTCTGCAAAATTTTATCCTCAATATTTCTGTAATATCTCAGATTTTCGTAAATCTAAGCATAAGGCTTAAGTGATGATTTTGGGAGAATTAGGAATTTACTTGGACGATTAGGGTGTTGGTCAAGGGAAATATGATTGGATATAATGAATTATGATACCCCAAATTATGTTCATATCAAGCTTAGTAGGAAGATTAAGATTATTGAAGTTGGTTGGAGATTTATTTGATGATATTTAGAGTTAAATAAAATGATATTAGAGTTATGTAGAATGGATTAATTCTGGAAGTGAAGGAGGAAGAGTTTGTTGATAGCGGTTGATCATTAAGATTTAAAGAGTGGTAAATCTTCAGGGGTGCTGCGGTCGATCACTGGCAAAGCAAAACATTGAGAGTTTAACATAGTTGGAATCAGTCAACCACAGGAAGGAGAGTGATCGACCGTGAACATTGCAGTGGTGAGGGGAATGCTAAGCGGTTGATCATCCACTATGTTTATAATCAACCGACATCCGAGAAGATAGCCTATATTGGAGATTTGTAGTCGATCATCTTCATGAAGTTGGTCGACTAGCAAAATTGAAAAGTCACCAGATAACAATAACTGTCGCCTAGAAAAGGAAGAGGTTGACAATTGACACTTCATGGAATGCTCAAGCATCCCTCCTTGGCCCTCTCATCTTCAATAGGACACTGAAGGGGTTGAACTTGTTGTCTATAAATAGAGACCAAAAGAGAAGTTCAATTATTTTAGAGAAAGAATGCAAGAAACAGAAAGAGAGCCGAGAGGTTCTAGAGAAAAAGGAGAGCATCATTCTGGAGGAATTTTGGATAGAAGAGACCGAGAGGGAGAGAATTACTAGAGTTTTTCAGAAAGTGACTGAGAGAGAGAACTGCTGGCTGAGATTTTATAGAGAGAACGTAACATACTGTAACCTTTTTACCGTATAAAAAATTTTGATCTTTTAAAACACTTGCAAGGTAAAACCAGAGTAAACAAACAACGAAAATTTTAACCATATGAAACTTACAGTAATGAAATGTGGAAGTCTTTATTTAATAATACAACATCGAATTACCACTTTAAGGAAAATCCATTTAAAATAAACCAGCGTTCATACTTAACAAATACTTAAAACATTCCTTAAATATTTAAAGTACTTGACATATTAAAAACATTATGAGCCATTACCGACCAAGGTCAACATCGCCAACAGCACAAATAGCTCAACCCACCAACACCCTATCAGCTGCGTCTTCAACAAGCTTTATCCAATCATTGGCTCTTTACCTATATCACAAGACCTAACTATGAGCTGAAAGCTCAGCAAGAGGTATAATTGTAAAAATGCTCATGCAATGCTCTTGTAAAACACATGCAATATTCAATGCTCATTATTCCATTACCATTTCCTTTACCATTACCTTTACCATTACCTTTATCGATGTTGGAGATGTCAACTGGACAAGGTAAAACCCACATCTTACGACATCACTTATGTTTATTCACGTGTTTTCCATTTTCATGTAGTTCTAGTTACCCATCCAAGTGTTAGAGATGTCAACTTGACAAGATAGAGCGGTTTATGCACAAGGCAGCCATCCCGTGTCACACACATAAGCGACAAACTCAAGAACCCAAATCTCTATACACGTATTTACATTTATTCATTTTGTTCAGTTACATTTCAGAACGATCCAGAAAACCATTTTTGTATACTTTAGGAAAACAGTGATGCATGAATACAAGCATACAATTCTATCTATCATGTCTATTTATCGTATCCTTAAAACATGATCCATTCTTAACTAAGGAACTAAACTTAAATCTAATATACACACAATTCACACCAGGTAAACAATCAGCAGTACATCCTAGAAATAACAATATGATCATAACCTAAACATCTAGTAAATGCAAGCATCAAACAACCCAAAGTCCTGTGATGTAGGCCCTTTCAGACAAAAGACATGCAGTACCACTTACCTGGAGTCCTTAGCGAGTTTTAACATTAAAAGTTGTCATTCTCAACACCTATTCATAATTAACATATAAGTATCAATAGTAATTCTTCAGCAAACAGAGTCATAACTTCTAACTATAAGCAAACCCTTGATTAATACCATCCTACAACCAACTTAACGATTTTCAATAGTATCTATCATAGTAGTTTTGCTTAAAAATGATATCCCAACCTAATACTTTGTTCCAATCAGAACAATGCTTACGAATAAAACCCAATGCTCAGTAGTGACCAAAATAACATATAAACCAATATGACAGACCCTATCTATCATCAGCAAGCACATTTTTTAGCATTCAGTAAGATAGCAACATGATAACCTTATCAACCATTAAGTTTTATTACTATACAGAACCTATCTATCGTCAGCAAGCACCAAGAACCAACATAAAATCCAGAATCAGTATATCAATAATAATCACTTAATAGTGAACTCATATGCATTAATAATCTCAACATGCTGTTAATAATAAGAAATCAATAAACCTATCCTCTGTGCATAAACAAGAGCATCCTTTAAATTAACAATAACTAACCAGCATGATTATCATCTAACCAACCATCAAACAAAACCAATATCTTATATTCAGGAGAGAGCTTTATACCTAAAGAACCAGTGAACTAAAAACTAAACACATAAGCAGAACTCCAATTTGCTTCAGAGACTACCTTCTTCACATTCTCTTTCTCCCTTTTCACTCCTTTAGTCTGCTACTCACTTTTTGTATCAAAATCACAAAACACTTCATCCACAAAGTTCCTCCCTCACAATTCTCTTTCTCTAAACCCTTAGCCAACCACTCTCATTCTCGATCACCAAATGCTTCTTCCTCAACAACCAACAACTCACAGATCCATCTAGAATCCTAGGCGTTTATTCTAAGACTCAGCAACCCTTACATAATCATCTCTCTCTCTCACCAAACTCCAGAACTTCACCACGATTTTTCCAAAACTCCTTGCTTCAATCCATAACCCACTACTTATAGACTATCAAATCCAACAATTCAACATCCAAATGAAGGTGTAAAGCCAAGGGATGCAACACTTCGAGTAACCCTAAAGCGTTAAGGGTCAATTCACTCATTTTCTAACGACGGTTTTTCATTTCCAGATGATTCTCCTTTACATCTATCGATAAACCTCCTTCAGGTGATCGACCGCCAATATTTCATAATATCGCCTTCCTTTGGTGTTGGTCTATCGTCACCTTAGTGGACGATCGACAACTAATCATTAATTTTTATACTCAATGATATACCAGTCCATCAATCCCCTTTGGATGATTGACTAGTACAACTTTAGTTCTAATCTTCGAAACAGAAATGTTTTACGACTTTGACGATCGACCACCCTCCTTCCAATTGATCAACTTCCCTGTTAATTCTTCAAATCAATATATTCCAATTATATATATATATATATATATAAACATACTATTCCAAGTCATCCACACTAGCCTCAAATTTTATCCTATTATACTTGAAGTATATAATCCACATATTCTCATTGGCTTTATTCTTTACTAAACTCAATATACCCATAAATATTAACAACCTTATTATTCTTAACCATATTATATCCAAAATATTTTTCTCTTTCAGAACCTTAAACAAAAGCTTTCATCCATCACTTCCAAATTCGCAAACTATAAATCACTAATCCAGTTCTAATATCATCCTATCTAAATCCAATATCATTCAACAATTTGCCAATAACCTTAATCTTTCCCCTAAGGTAATTATGAACATAATCCAGGATAGCACAATTCACTTCATCCAAATATGTTTCTCTTGACCAACACCTTAATCTTCTATTTCATCCCCAAACACCCCAAAATCATCACACAAGTTCTATGCTTAGCATTACAAAAATTTGGGATAATACAAAGAAGGTGGTTGAGAAGGTAAACAATGGTGAAGGAGTTTCGCTTCTGTTCTGGAGAGTTTTCGTGAAGAAGTTTCTGCTTTTGTTTTTAGCTTTATGTTCTTAGGTCCGCCAGGTAAGCCGATTATTCCATGGTTTGAGTTTTGTCTGATAATGGATATACTATAATTGTCATGCTTAGTTACTGCTTTTGATGTGCCCTAGGGTCCTATCACACGGAGTCGAGCTAAGAAACTCATAGCTTTCCTAACTCGCTTTTATTTTGCAGGAAATGTCAAGATTTGGGATTCTTTGAAGGAGATATCACAAGACGATAAAGGAGCTCCATTCCATCTGATTTCATGGGAGCATGCACAACCAATCTAAGCCGACCTCCAAATAGCCTATGAAGAGTGAGGCCTTGAAGACTACGAGTACCATTTGAATTCTTATTATTGAATTAGTAGTAGACTTATTCTGAACAAAACTTTTATTTGGTTTTCTTTTATTTTGTTGTTTGTTTTTGGATTAAGAGTTAGAGAGGTGCGCGGTTTGCATGCAAATTTTTAACGTTAAGGGTATTTTGGTCTTTTGACTTATTTTGTAAACATTAGGGTTTAAATACCCTCTTTTGGAAGGAAGGAGGTAGTTTTGATTGAATAGAAAACTGGTTCTCTCGAAGAGCATAACCGCGGCCTCCTCCCTCCCTAGCGCCGATTCTTCCATCCTTCTTACAAGGTTTCCTTGAAGCTTCTTGGCCTTGCAATTTACGGAATATTATCTCTTCCAATCCCTTATCTTTGTGGTGAGGATTGTGGTGTGGAGATAAAAGTAGGTTTCCTCCCTTGGAGAGTGTTGTCCTTCTGCCAACCACAAGTCGCCCCTCTCATTAGGAGGTTCGCGGACTCCTCGACACTACTCTTGATTCTTGAAGGTTTTCTTTGATCTTTTTGGTTCTTTGATGCCATAATGTTCTGTTGATTGGTTTCCTATCCCTTGTCAAAGTGATCGTTTGTGGATTATTGGTTGGAGGAAGTTCTTGTTGGATTATCTATTTGATGTGAAATCTATTTTCTCATTGAGCTGTTAACTACACCCAATTGAGGACTCTGTTTGAGGCCCGTGCGTCGTTTATATTAATGTGAGCTCTTCTGGAGATTTATTAAGTATTGAGTCAAGTAGCTGCCTTCCAAATTTGAGCTTCATTAGATGTATGCAACTCGAGATATCCACGTTCGAACCTCAGATGGTAAATCTGTCCTGTTTAAACTCTAGTTTTTGAGTTCCCCTATTTCGAGCATACCTATTGATCCAGAGTGGATTTTTTATGGATTTTTGACACGATTTATGTCACTGTGCTGAGTACCTATCTTCCAAATATCATATCAAGTTCACGTGGGAATTGGGAGATAAATCTGATTTAATATTGCTAGTTTGGTTAGATACAATTTTCTGGACAGATTTCTCTATTGTGTTCTTAGTGATTCTTGGAGCCTATCAGCTTTGATGAAGGATAAGAATGTTATGTTGGTCGGGTTGCTAAGTTATTGGATTAATAGGATTTGTTGCAGTAGAATTATGATGTTTGGTTTAAGTTTATTGCCGACACTATGAGAATACGTTGGTTTAATAATCTTGGTTATTATTCTGCTAAGTTGGTTATTAGTAGATTTTGGTTCTGTCAGTTAGTCACTACTGTATGTTGGAAATTATACAATGTTAGGTGGATTTAATGTTAATGTTAAACAGGTTCAATGTCCTTTAAGCATAGCTGCTGTCTTTTAAGTTTTGGGTGTTGGAAATAATTAAACGAATAAGTTGGATTTGGAGTTGTGGATTATTATTGGTTAGAGAATGAGGAATTTGTGTACACTATTGGGTTACTCATTGCTTGAAAGGTCCTACATCACAAGAGATTAGGGTTTGTATTGTAACTGTATTTATTAGACAATTAGGTTGTGATATTACTATCGTTCGAGGATGTATTTTTGCTTGATGTTTGAAGCTGTGATTTACTAGACTTAGGTTCTTTAGGTTAAGGATTGATCATGCTTTGAGGATAGACTAGATAGACATGTATGAGAGATTTGTATATGTCCATTCATTCATCATTGTTTTGATAAAATGTTCGCAAAAGTTTTATGCATTGTTTTCAAAATACAAATGGAACAAATTGAATAAACATAAATAGGTGTATATAGATGTGGGTTCTACCTAGTCAAGTTGACATCTCTAACACTTGGATGGGTAGCTGGAACTAAATGACAATGGAATACACGTGAATAAATGTAAATGATGCTGTGAGATGTTGGTTCTTAAGTTAGCTGCCTGTATGAGTCATTAGGTGCTACTCTACCCTGTCAATGGAAAATGAAAACGAAACTGCATGTGTTTTATAAAGAGCATAGTATGAGCATTTTAATTTATATCACTTACTGAGTTTTAGGCTCATAATTTAAGTCTTGTGATGTAGGTAAGGAGCCTATGATTTGATATAAGCTTATTGAGGATGTAGCTGATGGAGTATCGCTAAGTTGGGCCTTTTGTATTGTTGGTGGATTGACTTTGGTGGGTTATGGCTAAGGATATGGTTTTCAAGTGTGTTAAGTACTTCAAAGTTTTAAATGGTTTTATTGTTGTATACTTTAAATATCTTTTAAACTAGTGATTTGTAATGGTTTTATTAAATAAAGACTTCAGCATTTTGTTGACTCTGATTTTTATGTGGTTAAGACTTCTGCTTTGGTTTACTTTGATTTTCCCTGACGTTTTTGTAACACCCCGACTTTTTAAGTTGGATAGTTATTGGGGTATTACCAAGGGCGTGCTAGAGCATTTAGTCTAGTGGTATTTCCGTTACATTTTTCCCGTATACGCGATGTAATTAAGGGACGAAGGGGTAAGTAGGATATTACGTTGCGTATTTATACGTGTCATTTTATGACGGGTATTCATGGGAAAATTGTTACGAGATAGGACTAAGCAAGGAAAGGCTTTCCAGGGCGTATATGGATGACACTGCAGATGCATTATGTCATCTACAAGTGCATTACGTAACGTCCCCGACGCTTGGGGTGCCTCAAGGACGAGGATTCGCGTCATAATGTGTCTGGAAATCGACACCTAGACACATGCAGATGACCTTGCAGACAAGTAGTGTCGTCCGCAAGAGCATTGCACGTCACCCTCAGCTTGGGGACGACTGTAACACCCCGACTTTTTAAATTGGATAATTATCAGGGTATTACCAAGGACGTAATCGTTAGGTTATAATTTAAGAAAATTCATTAGAAGCTTAATTGCTAAAAATCAATTAAGGTAAGGAAATCAAAATATTGAAATTTGACCTCTAATAATCTTTAAACAATATTTGGAATAAGTCGGGAGTTAGAAATTTGAGTCGGTTATTATTCAATACAAATATTTAACATTTAAAAATATTTTATTATTACTTGATTAGGGTTAAAGGGGAAAAGATTAGGTTAATTGGTTTTTTTTTAAAATGTGAGAGAGAGAGAGAGAAAGAGAGAGTGAGAGAGAGGCGACGAGGGAGAGAACCGACGGGAGAGGGAGAGCGATGGAGACGCGTCAGAGGTGAGATGCGGTGTCTTGAAGAACAGTGATTGGGTCAGGCGACGGCGAGCTCGGGTGTCTCTGGTTTGTTCAGGCGCGGGTCGGCTAGGGCTCCGACGAAGCGTCGGCTCGTGGGTCAGCGTTGGAGTGCTAGGGTTGGCCATGTCCGACGATGATGCAGTGCTGGCGATGATGGATTGGCAGTCAGCAATGGCACCAGGGAGGCAGGGTCAGAGCGGTAGTCTTTAGCGTCGGGTCTGCTCTGTCCGCAGGTGAGTGTTCTCCTCTGTTGTTTAGTCTTTTGATTTTGTTTTGGATGTTAGTCCAACGTTGGAATTAGATATTGTCTTGGATTACTGTAGAGTTATTTAGTTAAAAATTTTTGAATAAGTTTATTGGTTGAAATTTGTTGGGTTTCTGCCTTTGACTATGTGAATGGGTTGTTGATCTGTTGTTGGGTCAATTGGGTTCTGTGATTTATTGGGTGTTAATAAAGTTTGATTATGTCTGTTGTGGAAGCTTATAATGAAGTCATGAGCTTAAGTCAGACTAGTTACAACATGAGTTATTCTATTAGGAATGGTTGGATTGTAAAGCATGATAATAATCTGTAAAGCATTGGTTGAGGAGGAGTGTTTCTCGATGTTTTGATTAATGGTTGTTAAATTGAGATTGATGGAAGCAGTTAGAAAAATGAAGTTAGTTTTGCAACAGATATGTGCTCGGCCAATAGTTTGGGATTTTGTTCTATGTTGGATGTTATGTTTTGTTTAGGTATTAAGGGATTCCTAGAAATTGCTATGTAATTAGGGATAAATATAAGTAGTAATTATTAATGATAAATGTTACTAATTTGTGAAGGTATCAAAAAGACGAGGAAGAATAACGACAAAGTGTGAATGCACGATTAAGTTCGAGTTAAGGAATTGGGTTAAGTCGTGGCCACGTGGAGGCCCTACACCACAAGTAGTGTCATGCTTGTTTTATTGTTTGACTTTTATGCTTGCTTCCTTGTCCCAATTCTTAGAATGTTTTCCTTTGGTTGATAACTCATTGTTGTGTGGTTTAATTCTGTATAATCTCCTAGCTGATTTAGTTGTCTTGTGGAAAGCATGACCTTCGCTGTTTGATTTTCAATATTTCTCTGCTGTTTTACTGCTGTTATTGAAAAACATCATTTGATTTTGTTTCGATTATGACCTTCGCTGTCTAAGAAAATAATAATAATCAAAATGAAACATGCTTTTAATATTGTCTGCTATTTATCATCATTTGAGGAGAACGTTTCGCTGTTTCATTTCGATTATTATTATTCGATGCGGTTTTAGTTGTTTAGAAGCATGTTTCATTATCTCAATTGATGCTACCTGCCCCTATTTTCTTTTGTGTAAAAGCATGTTCTATTAGTCGTTTTATTGGACGTTAAGAGCATGAATAGTCCTATTCCATTGTTATATGATGATGTTATCTTCATTGTGCAAAAGTACGGTCTATTATGAATTGTCAATTCTTTAAGGTGTTGTCATTTACCTTCCATGTATGTGCTTTTAGGGTAGTCTTAGGCATCATAACGATAGAAACAAATAGGAACACCACCACGAGGTGGCCACACGCCTTGAGTGAGGAAAAGAATTAACCCCTTCCCATATCGGGATCACCAGACCAATTAATAAAATTAATTAGAAAACGTAGAATTTCCCAAAACTCTACGTTCAATGTACGAGCTATTCCTAAAATACGTAATTAAAAGAGTAGTTTGGGATGGACCCATTCCAAATAATTAAAGAGAGGCATCTCATATGCATAAATCCATTTTCTTACCGGGCCTTCAGGCTCACGTCTTACTTGTGGTGTAGGTACATGTTCTCGCGGAGTTCACGATCAAATGAAGAAGCAATGAATGAGGAATTTGCATGCATAAAGCTTGTGGTTGGCCAGGCTACGAGAAATGAGAGATAATTAAGTTGTAAATTAAATTAAGTTTTCTTTTCTTAAGTTGTAATTAAATGTTTAGTTTATTTCCTTTAAATTAGTTACGCATCCGCAATGTTTTATTTCCGCAAATGTTTTTACTTTCGCAATGTTGTAAGTGTTCCTAACGGCCCGACTTGCACTCTGATATGTTTTTCTCAAAATTTAACGCATTTTTAAATGTATGAAAATCCAGGTCGTTACAATTTTCCTTATTAATGTTTGTGGGTTCCTTGCTGTTGCTATTTCCTTTGTTGATAGTGTGGATTGTTCTGTGAATTTTGTCAGTTCTGTGATTGTTATATGATTCACTGCCTTGCTTAGATAAAGATGAATGCTAATGTTAAAGGTGACAAGGAATGGTTAATGCCTGAAATGATGAATGCTTACTGTCTCTTTACTTGCTGTTTAATTAAAGACCTCTGTTGCGAATTCCTTATGCTTATATTTCTTTAGTGCGAGTTGTTCTATAGAATAATACCCTGTATGAATATTGTAGTGATAAATTAAAATATCAAAATGAGTTGAGCATATTTAAATGAGCATGTTAAATTACTTAACTAACTAGATCGTTAATTTACGTAACCATTTAAACTTGAGCATGCTAAACAACTTAACTAGAGTAATTCAATTAGAATCAGAGCATGTTTAGTGATAGTGTTAATTCAAAATACTTACGCCCTAAATTTTAGCACGCTTAATCAACTGTGATAATTAGAATGAACACGTTTAATTACTTAGTGTAGTAACAATTGTAGATAGTAATTGAGCACGTGAATTAAATTGAGTAATCAACTACACTCAAGTAAGTTAATTGATTAGAGTAAATAATTAGACTTGACCAATTAATTAACTAGAGTAGTATTATAACTTGAGCATGTCAATAAATATTGAGCATGTCTAATCAATTGGAAATGTACGTTTAATTAACTAGGAACAGGTAACTAATTTTCGAGTATGTAACAACCCGTTCCTAGATTTTTCAAAATAAATGATGTAATCAAACTTTGGAAGTAAAAATTGGTGTGATATATATGTACATTGTTTCAATACGCGTTAAGTTGTGATGTATAATTTTTGTGGAAATTAAATTCGGACAAAAACTTAATCAAAAATGCAAAGGAAATGAACTTTTCGTCCATTAGGACGTCTGCAAACGACGTTACGGATGAGAAGTGTCATCCGTAAAACACATGGAACGTCGTCCAGGCCATGGGGATGACTTGGGACGCAATCTGGCATCCTAACCTCACTGTGCTGAGGTGTTGTGGATGTAGACGCGGACTGTGTAGATGCGAACAGGACACGTCCGCATGAATCTGTTTAAGTCTTGAGACTTTGGGACGATTGCGGATGCCTACGGACAAAGAGAGGAGTTGTTTGATTTGAATCTGTCAAATTCCTGGACACATTTGGACGATACATGTAGACGATGCGGATGCGGGAGAGCTCGTCCGAATTGAATCTGCTCAACTTAGAATCTTTGTGGACGGTATGGAAAAAAGTGGGCACGCCACTCTCGTCCCTAAGCATAATTTTAGCCTATGGATTTTGGCCTTACGGACGAGAGCAAGTCATCCACACTCGTCCGAATCGTATCAGTTCAGCGACAGAATAAAATTAAGTCAGAACAAAAATGACAGGAACCAATGAAAATACAGACAGACTCGGCCTCACACCCACAGCCCCGACCAGCATAGGATTTTCTCCCTGCTCCTCCCTCTGCCTCATGTACGATGTGTTCCCAAGGGTAGCCCTATTTTACCTCCAGCTTCCTCCTTTTCTCTTGCACTGTTCTAGTTTGGTTTTGTTGGAGAGTTGCTGCGTGAAGTGTGGTGAAAGGAGGGGCAAGTTGTTGTCCGTGTTAAGACTCTACTACAAAGGTAAGGAGTGGGTAGCCGGTAGCCATTTGGAGGCCCTACACCCAAGTATACGTTTTGTGAGTGATCTGTTTCGTTGTATGATTTTGGTGTTCTTGCAGTCGTCTTTGGTTTCACTATATGCTATGACTCTCATGTTTTCTTCTATGCGCTTTGCTAGTTGTTGTATAGTTTTCTTTTGTGATAAATGTGAAAGTGCTGGTTAAGCTTGAATGAACCAAATGAATGATGTTTAAAATGGATGTATAAGTGAGTTCTTGACGGACTTCTAGTGAAGATAGGTATTCTGTTTTGTGGACTATAGACTATTTGTTCCTGTTATAGGTTGAGAGATTAACTTGGGTGTAGTTTATAGTGTTCAACCTATCTCTATTTGTCTTTAAATAGCATGATCCATGGTTTTATTTCCTTGCTATAAACACTTTTAGTAGTTTATTTCCTTGTTATATGAGCATGTTTTGTTGTATTTCTACTGTCATAACTCGTAGATACGGTCAAAGATATAAAGAGCGATTTCGCTGGGCCCATTCTACATTTGTTACTACTGTCTATATATTTAAGACGCATATTCCATTGTCTTGCTGGCTATTGCTCACTCTGGATTGTTCGTTTACAAGCATGTTTACCGCTGTGATCCTTTAGTAGTTGAGAAGCATGTTTTACGATTGAATCGGTTTCTTTACTTGTTGAATTCTTTAAATCACATGATTTGTAGTCTAACTCGTTCATAATATTCTGCTGTTTGTTTCGATCCATTGTGCCACTGTTATTATCAATATCAAAGCATGACCCACTGTTGTTTTTGATCTATTATGTTGCTGCTATTATCATCATCAAAGTATGATCAGTTGTTTTGTTCACCATTGCTACTGCTACTTTTTGTTGTTAAGAAGCATGATTTGTAGACTCAATTCGCTGTTTTACTTCGCGAATAATCACCGCTATTTTAGTCATTTAAAAACATGATATGTAGCCTACGAAATTTTATATCATTGCTATTTTTATTAGTCAATTTAACACATGATCAGTATTTATTTTGTTGTTGCGTTGTTAATTGTTTAAGAGCATGATTAGTTGACTGTTTCTGCTATTAGGTTCATCGTTAAAGCATGCCTCCTTCTTTTTAGTTTCAATGCTTTACTAATGCTCAATATCGTCGAAGAAGCATGTCTTGCTGTTTATTTTCGCCATTGTATACAACTAGTAAAATGCATGTTCGTTGTTCTAATTTTAATACTTCGCTGCAATAGTTTATTCATAATCATGGGTTTGCACGCTTTCGTTGTCGTGAGATTCTACTGTGTTCATTACTCCTTTAAGAAGCATGTTTCCATTATTTCATTTCATTATTTGATTCGGTAATCGCACGCTATTGTATGTCGATAGAGCTCGCCCGTTGTTAGGTTACTATTATATGATTTCATTTCATTTAATAGTTTGTATGATAATTATGCTTAAGTAATTTTAATTTAACCGTTTGCATGTTATCATTGCATCCTACGTGAGTACACCTTGTTTTTCCTTATGTGTTATGTTATGCTATTTTAGTGAAAATTTCTTAAAGTATTGTTGTTTGATATCTCTATATATGTGCTAGGCAAAGTAGAAGTGTCCTCATGCAGTTACGATAATAGAAACAACTAGGGGGTACTACTTTGGGATGGTACCCATAAGCCTTGAGTGAGGAAAAGATGTAAAAGAAAATAAAGAGGAATGAAGGGAGTTGGGAGATGGGGGAGTACGTACGAATTAGTTAGGTAGATAGGAATTAGAAATGACGTTACCATTCCCTTGTCGGAACTGCGAGACTGTCAACCCTAGGTAACTAAAGCCGACAAAGATCTACTCTCTTGCCACGGATTCTTCCAATGTCTAGCTCGATGCTTGACTAACGAACAAAATACGTAAAAAAAGATTGGTCTGGGTGGCCCCCATTCCAAGACAAACTAAAGAGAGTCATAAGCATTTGTATTCATCATTTCCTTACTGAGCGTAAACTCACGTCCTTACTTGTGGTATAGGTAACGAGGTGATTCTTCCAGGAGCAGAGGAGGCCACTCCCATGGGGCCTGTGGTATATCCGATGGAGATGTCAGTGGAGTAGTAGTACGACACTCAGTAATGAAGAAGAAGAAAATTTTTGTAAGAGCTAACGTCAAAACTTATTTTGTGAACGTTAATTTTCCTTTTACCCTTATTGAATGTTATCCGGACTAGTACGTGGATTTATCTTTGGAAACTCAAACATTTAAAGTTAAATTATCACTTTACATGATGCTTTAAATTACGTTTCCGTAAATTTGTTAGTCATAATTTTCCTTGACAAAATGACAGTTTTTGTAAGTTGGGTTTCTGTTTAGTCATGCTTCTGCAACTTTTATGAATGAATTTTTATATCGCTTCCACAAAATCGTAAATAATAGTGCTTCACTATTTAATGAATGATAAAATGAGCTTTTGGTAACGATCGGATTTTGGCACTTTGATAATTCTTTTACGAAAGACTTGTTTTTCAAAGAAAATGCACTTTTTAAATGATTAAGAATTCAGGTCGTTACAGAGTATGTATACATTACTAGTTTAACTAATCAACTGGTCGTTAAATAACTAGTTATCTAATAAATAGTTGTTAATCACTTCGTTTGAGCATGTAACTAATTAAGATAACATTAGCATGCGAGTCTTTCCTTTGATTATATTCTGAATGTTTCTCCTTTACTGAGATTTCTTTTAATACAATTATATTGTCTTTTGTTGCAATTTCCTTTACCATGCTTTACTTTACTAAGAGAGTAGAATGATAAAGAAAATGAAAAGAGAATGAATTAAACATGAAAGAATTAAGGGTCTCATTTATTATGTGAATGTATGTTTTATAATTCCTTTGTTATTGTCTTCTTGGTATTGCTTATGAACTTGTTTACAATTAATCGTCCTTAGCATGTTATTTCGATTGAACCTAAGCACGATTAGTTAACTAGGGAAAAAGTATTTAACCAAATTAACTTAATAGTTGTAATGTGTTTGAGCATATAATTCACCTAGGTTAATTAATCAGAATAATCACCTAGAATAACACGTGTAAGAAGCATGGAAATGGATTAGGAAATTAACTAGAAGAATTAGCAAATAAATTAATGGTATTGTGTTCTATTAATTCAAGCATGTTTTCCTTGTATTGTGTTCTATTAATTCAAGCATGTTTTCCTTGTTTCAAATTCATGGTATATCATTTTGACGTTTCCCTGTTGTGTACAGTTAGTTATTTCCTTCTATTATATGCTTTATTTTCCTTCTATGCGCAATTATCGTTATCTACATTCTTTCTTTGTGCACTTCAATTCTTATGAATGTTACATTATAACGCATCATGCATCATGATAGGTTGAGAATGTATGAGCATGCATCATGTTAATAGAAACTAATAGGGAGTGCACGCATGCATTGAGTGAGGAAAATGTTAAAAATGAATGATAGAATAATAGGGTAGTTGTGCCTAGTCTGGCAGCTAGTTTGCACATAGGTTGCTAGTCCATAGTCTGGTAGCTAGTATGCACACATGAGACTAGTCTGTAATGGAATAAATGGGGAGTTTGGGCGATGGTGGGTAGTCCGATCTAGTCTGGCAGCTAGTATGCACACAAGAGGCTAATTAGTAGTCTAGCAGCTAGTGTGCACCTTGGAGGCTAGTTTGATCAACTATACCACCCCATATGGGTCCTCCGATCTCTAGCTCGATGTGCGAGTAACGGACAAATTGCTTAAAGTAAAGTAATAAACGTGTAATTGGCTTAATGAAAGGATTGGTTTGGGTGGCCCCCATTCCAAATGGACTAAAGAGTGGCATTCACATTGCATTAACCTTTTCCTTACTGAGCCATTAGGCTCACGTATTACTTGTCGTGTAGGTACAAACGACGAACAGATAATAAAACAGGGATGAAAGATTTGCACGCGCGCGAGTTTGTGGCTGGCCAGGCTGAGAGAGAGTAAATGAGAGCGAGGTTGTAATCGATTGTATTTAATTGTTTAGTCTTCATGTCATTGAATTTATTTTGTTTCCCCAATGTTTTACATAAATGATTTTATTAACGCTTTCGCATATCATTAATTGGTTTTCAAAACGAGTTTAAAGATGGGTTAGTAGCAGTCAGGTTTAGCATCGCACTCTGATATTTGTTTTAAAAGAGATTTCAAAGGTTGAAGTAAAATTTTAAATTTTCATGCGTTTTAAAGGATTTACAAAAAATCGGGTCGTTACGGTTTTCAAAGCAAAATTTTTATACGGGTTAAAGGAAAGTTAAAATGGAACATTAAATGTTACAATTTCTCTTCTAGAATTGAGTGCGTGGGCCTAACTCTCTGTAATATCCTGAAAATTATCATACAAACATTATAAGAGTAACCTTAAGTAATAAGTAATTGGTAATTGATCATATGTAATAATAAAGAGTAATGATTTATTTTAAGGATGAAAAAGTAAGAAATAAGAATATATGTAGAAATTAAAGAGTATAGAGTAAAAGCATAAGACATGTGGTTAACCAAAATTATTGTGATCGTTCAAGCTTAAAGATAGGTTGTAAAAGTTGTGGGAATCGATAGATCAGTTGAAGAAGGTGATCGACTGATTTTAAACAGATTGTAAAGTTGGCAAATTCCAGTCCATCGGCTAAAGAAGAGTGGTCGATCAGCGTCTATGCAGATTGTAAAGTTTGAAATTTACGGTCGATCCTTGAACGATTGATTTCGGTAATAGACTCCTCTCGGGTTGATAGGCGGTCGATCATGGAAATTGTGGTCAATTGACTTCAAGACAGAAAAAGCAATAATCAAGCATCTATAGAACTTTCGATTAATAAAGAAATTGGTGGTCGACCATAATTGCAAAGGTTTGTCTGAGATAAAGAATTATGTCATGTTGTCATTGAATAAAAGGATGGTTAGACATCACAAAGAAGCTGGAGATGAATGAAACTTCACTATCAGCTTATGTTGGATGGTATTTGATGAAGAATTTCCTCAAGAGAAAGGGAAAACCATGGAGAAGAGGTAGAGAAAGGAAGAGGAAGAGAGAAAATTTTGAGAAGAAAGAGGAGAATTCTTTAGGTGCTCCCTGTCTTATTCCTTTTGAAGGTATGAATAACTCTCTCTCTCTCTTTGTGGCATGAGAGACCTTTAATCTCTTGGTCTTAGACATCAACAAAAGGCATGAAGATAATAGAATCTATGGTTGTGATGTTTAGACATTCTTGATTACCTTAATAACTTGGTAAGTCAAATAAGGAAGGTTATGTGTCGATGCATATTTGATGAGACCGTGGACTTTAGAATTAATAAGTTTGGTGGATTATACTATGAATTATGCATTGTGATATTTCAGTTTGGGGTTTACAATGCTTTAGACTAATAAGAAATAGTATGATATGATTTTTCATTTATTTAGTAAAGGAATGACAAAGGAATGATAATATGACTTGATTGTTTTGTTTAGGAATCAAAGATCAATGGAGAAACACCAAAGGTATAAGGTAAACAATGGATTTAAGTTGCCCTTTTGGCTACATCACAAGAATAGGATATGTTAAGTATGCTAGAATTAGGATAACAGATTTATGAGACATTATGTTAATAAGTGTAGTTATATATATGCATATATATATATATATATATTCAAGTATTGATTGAGGATATGGAGTCATAAAAGTTATTAGGAGTTAAGTCTGAAGTTTATAGTTAGTTAAGTTGATTTGAGAATAGAGTGTATATGTTAGAACTAGAATGACTTATAATGTCGATTATTATGGAGGATAGGTACACATGTTTTCATGCATAGTTCTTGCATCAAATCATGAAAATGTTTATAAGCTTGAATAATGATAGTGAAATTGAACATGAACTGATTAAACTTAAATAGGCAATTGTGAGGTGGGGGGTTTAGCGATGCGTCTGCTTAGAAGAACTACATGATGATGTATCCCTTTCCTTGATGGGGGAATTGGGTGACGGTTCTACCTACAAGACACGAGGATGTATCTTTTACCTTGGACTGATGTTCTCCAATTGTTTTGTACTGTTATTGACTAAAAAAGAATAAACGTAAAAAGGAAAGATTGGATGAAAACGCATGATTATATACTATATAGCATATGCATATATTCACAGTTTATGTTTTTAGATATTCATTCTTACTAAGCATTTGGCTCATAGCTTACGACTTGTGATATAGGTAACGACACTAGTGGAAAATGAAGAAAAACAGTTGATTGATGGTTTTCACGGCGAGATATTGTACTGGCTAAAATAAACATAAATGGTTAAAGGAAAGGAATTTCTTTTACATGCATAATATGCATACTCTTAATAATTAAATAAAAGAATTTTTGTTATAGCACATTTTCTTTCGGTTTTAATTGATTATAAAAAGGAATACCTTCTGCTGTATGTTTTCTAAGTAAAGGTGTTTCAAGTTTTAAACATTTTTAAAGTAAAAAAGAAACATGGTTCGCTACACTCTCTCAATCCTCAACTTGAGATTATATCTTTGAGAGTTAGGCTCAAATTGTAATTTTTATTTCCTTCCTTGTAACCACTTGTGAAGAGAAGATAAAAGATGACGCCCTGTGAATAGTCAAGGAAATGGTGACCCTCTATGAATAGTCAATTGGAAAGGCTTAGTTGATGCCCATGAAGTCATTCATCACTAACCAGAGAGGTTAGTGGATTAAGGATTTTCAAGTGGGAAACGGTCCAACAATAATGTCACGACTCATAGTTGAGTCTAATGGAAATGCCGGGCCAAACCATCCCATCCTCGGAGAGGACTCAACTGTCCAGCCTAAGGCTAGGGAGTCAACAAATGTTTTGATACAAAATTAAGCCCAACAACCTAAAACCAATGGGCCAGGGACTACAGATTGATCAACAAGAAACAAAGATAGCGTAATAACCACAAAGAAAAACACTATGCAGGAAACGAAACCCAACAACACCAAACAACAACCCATACATACCTAAAATGAAAGGGTAGGACCGATAGAGCTCCAACGATTCAAGGGAAAGTCAAAGTGCCCAAAAGGGGAACACCATAAAACAACCCGCAATAACCTATACATGAAATCTGGGAAACATATAGTCTAATGAGTGAGTGACAAACTTAATAGGGAACTTACACTAAATGTAAAGCTCATGAAAATGAGTTTTTTTCTTTTTCCATCCAAAACCAAGTTCAAAACAATTTCATAACTGTACCTGACCTGTACCCATACCTATACTTGCACCCGTACCTATACTCATTATCATAACTGTGCATGAATTTTTAAAATTATTTCTCAAAACATGATTTATCGTCTAAATAGGCTCCATGAGCCATCGAGGAGACGATCATCAACACTATTGCTGGATACCTAGTTAGCTATAAGAAACTAAGCCTCCATCATTTTTAATCAATCAAACGAGGATCCATAAAAAATGAGGGTCACTCAAGGACCCCTCCGATACAAACACACAGAAAAGTAGCGACTGTTTCCGAGCAGCACCTCATGAGCTAGGAGGAAGAAAAATGATAGCAATCTGAAGACTCAACGTGTCACTCCAATTGTCGGTGAGCTAGGCTTCTCGATGACACAACTTGTATCATAAAACACTTTGATCAGGTTTAGGTATTCAAAACCCAAGAAGTGTGTCATCACTGCCTTATTCTCATTTTGCACATAGCACACAACAACAAGAGATGCATCAAGGATAGTTTCGCGATTACTTCGACACAGAGACCGTCCAAAGTATCAAGAGGATTCATTGCCGCCATATCAGAACCACAACATACCATGAAATACCATGCACATAAAGTAAACATGTAAAACTTACATACATACGTATATAAAAAACTAACGTGTTGTCGAACAATCCCAATTGGGTTTTCATATGTGGCAACCCACAAAATATAGTTTTGGAAAACAATGCAATGCGATATAGAGCAACTAAGTATAAAATCCCTACCTTGATGACGACTAAAAGCCATGCCGACCCACCACACAGGCCGTTGGACACATGCACCAGAACCCGAGGACACCGCTAGAATCTAAAATAAACTGACGCCAAAACCCCAAATCAATGATAAGAAGACAACAATTCCAAGACTAAAAACTAAACTAGATCGAAATCAAACATGGTTTACAAAGTCGAGTTAAGTTTGCTAACCCAAACTCCAAGAAACAAATAGTACGGTCAACCAAGACAAAACAACGGTTGACCCAGAGCATCAACAAATGATCAGAAAGATCTATCGGTCAACAAGACATGATTTAAAGTTGATGGCACACCACATGCACAAACAAATCAACTCCGCAGTCGAATAGACATAGCCAGAGTCGAGCCAACAAGACTATGGTCAACTAGGACCACGCAATGTCAACAAGAGATAGCGGGTCTATTGGGAGCTCACAATAGCTGACAAGACACAACGAAGGTCAACTAGGACTTCGTAACATTTGACAAGACACGGCAAAGGTCAACCAGGACCTCGTAATAGCCAACAAAACACAGTAAAGGTCAATCAGGACCTTGCAAAAGTCAAAAACTCAATTTACGGTCATTAGGAACCATAAAGAACTTGAAACGAAAGACCCTGAGAAGAAACAACGTTAAAGGGCATTTGCAAGTGCAAACTAGTGCACTGGTAGATGCAAAATAGCACATTTACAGATGCAAGATAGTGCATCTCATAAAAACACTTTGTACGATCTGCAGATAGGTAACAATGCCATCACGAAAGATTTTAACTCCCACAGCACTATACAACTCGGATGATCCATGAACATTTTTAATTCTTTCGTACAAGTACGAAACACGTAGGTCACATACACTTGAATCCACTATAGACTAAGGCACGGTCCGCTACAAAACACAACCACAATCCGCTACAAACCTTGGGTTCATTCCGTTGGGGACCAAAAAACTTTCAGCGGTTGACTGAGAGAACCTCCATGACTATGTTCCTTAGTGAACAACTCATAGAGTATCCACTGCGGATTCTCGACTCAACATCTAGACCACACCGCGAGGAAGAAGGAAATTTTTTCTCAACTGGGTTTTTTGCCTCCACAGTTTTAACCCAACACCAAACACTTTGGATTTTCTAGCTTACAAGCTCAAATCCGGATGCAACAACTAACATGACACACAATCCAACGAAATACCTTAAAAATGGATTTGCACGAAAAATCCCTTCACAAGAGTCAGAGATTAGGACGACACGTACATGAATCAGGCATAGAAACGACGAGGCTCGCTCACCAATTCTTCCCCCATTCTCCTTCTCATTCTCTCCTCTCGCTCGTATGGATGATACTTCTTAGAAGAGAACGGGAGGAAACTTCCTTTATGACAAATGAATTAAAATTTAATTAGTTTATTTAATATATATAATATAAATTAATATATCATAAATATTAAATAAAATCTTTAAATCCTAATTTTGAGAAAACCTAACAAAAACTTGAAACTTAATCCAAGGGAACAAGAACTTATAGGACAAAATCTCGTAGCTTTTGGCCGCAAGGGAACATAGAACGCAATAGTTGACCATTGAGTGAACCACTTGACACGAGGCTGAAGATCAACGATACATGGAAAGGACCTAGTCAACACAAAATAAATTGAATTCGTCAAAGCAAAAATTTACTCATAAAAAAATATAAAATTAAAAAATTTGTGGATTTTACAAGTGAGGATTGTGGGATACCTAAGGGTAAATAGCTAAATTGGTATAAGGTAAAAGGAAACCCCTATTTTTCCTCATTACATTTGGTCGATAGCTATAGCAAAATAGTGCTCATGAGTGAAGTGAGAATTCAACAATGGTGAGAACTGAGAATAGTTCACGTGGCCTTAATGTCCAAATATTTGTGAAGAGACTTCATGAGTGAGTCATTTTCTCCACCCATTTTTGTGTTTAAGTTTGAGTCTCTTGTTGGACTTTTGTATTCAAGTCCTGGAACTCGAATCCATTGGGAAACCTTGTAAGTGGGATGGATTTGAAGTCTGTGCGGGGGTTCATTCTATTTGGAGGTGAGAACTGATATAATGTGGCACTCCTCCTCATGGGGTTCTGTTGGAGTTCCATCCCATAAGGCCAATGAAATGCTTGGGTTCACTTAAAGACAGGTTTCTGCAGCAAAGTACATGACCAAGAAAGGCAACTTTATGAGAACACATGTATCCGCAGAAGTGTAGACCATCATGGGATGCTCATATCTGCGAGAGGAGAGGTTCTGTGGAGGACACATATCTGCAGAATCGTAATCTTCCATAGTAGAAGTGAAATATGTAATGCACATGTTTGCAAAAGAAAGGCTTCAGCGGAGGACATAAGTCCGCGAAGGCTTAGGCTTTTGCAATAGAAGTATAAGTAACACACATGTCCTCAGAAGGCAAACTTCCACAAAATGCACGTGATAGTGGTAGTTAAGTTTCTATGAGGTGTACGTGTCCATAGGAATGAGGGACACTTATCTGCGGAAGGGCAGGCTCCCGTAGCGAGAGTAAGTAACACATATTTTCACGGAAAGCAAACTTCTATGAAACACATCTAACAACCAAAGTTAAGTTTCTACAAGACATATGGGTCCACTGGAGTGAGAGACACATGTCCAAGTTTTTGCAGTAAAAGCGTGGAACTTCTACACAACATGAAATTTTATGGACATTGTTTCTATGTGTTGGCTATGGCTTAAACTTGCGAGTTGAGTCCTTGCTACCAAGGCGTTGTGGGCCCAACAATGTTTGTAGCCACAGTGTTGTTTTTCCTATTTGGGTTTCCTGGACTGATACAACACCTATTTCTTGTCATTTTCTTTGAGTTAGTTTATGAACTACTTTGCAGGCTTTGAACTAGAGCCTAAAGTCTTGCTCTGGTCGATAAGAAGAGCAACTGTCATCGAGGTAGAGATTTTCAACTTTTTGAACTACATTGAATCAACGTTTTCTAACCTCTATTTTGTGGGTTGCCGCATATGAAAAACATGACGAGAACTATTCAACAACACAATATTTTTATATTATACGAAGTGAGTTTTACACATTTATTTTCTATGCATGGTACTTCATTTTGATCTGTTATGTACAATGGGGGATAAACCTTTTTGATGCTTTCGATGGTCATGGTGTCAAAGCATCATGAGGCTATCCCGAATACATCTTTTGCTATGTGAAGATGGTTGTTTGTGCACAGTGTGAAAATAGATAATAAGGTAGTGATGTAACACGCCTTGGGTTTTGAATCCCTAAACATGATCAGTGTGTATTGGTTATTAATTTTATCGGTGGTGTTGTTGTCGGGTCTTCGGATCACTGGCCAGTCATATGACATTGTCGAGTTTTTAGATCACTGTTACTTTTTTATACCTTCTGCCTCATAAGGTATTGTCTGGTCTTCGGATCGCCGCCTTGCTGTGATGGTGTGTCGGATGGGTCCATTGAGTGACCCTTCTTTTTCACAAGGATGGTGTTTATTTAAATGTAAAAGAGATCTAGGCATAATTTCGTATGGTTGTCTATGTATACAACAAGATTTGATTACTACCTCATTGATGGTTCATGGAGCTTGTTTTAACTAAACCAGTAATGAGGTTTTGAATAATTTAAAAATCCATGCACAACTTGATAATGACATTTGATTCAATCATGTTTTGGAAAGAAAGGTAAAAACAATTTTACATGCATATGTATTTAGTATAATATTCCTACTGAGTTAGTCACTCATGTCAATGACCTCCTCCTTTCTAGGTAAGGAGAAGAGCAGTTAGGAGTACCAGTGTTGTGGCAATATTTCTTGTCCCTATTTTCTTGTTCGAGGGTTTTAATTTAGTTTCCTCGTGAGGACTTAAGTATTCATCTGGGCTTGTATCAGAATATTGGTGTAATACCAAGAATTCTTATCATATCAAGCGTAAGGTTAAATAATGATGATATTTGATGTTTATTGGAATTGTATTGGATGATTTTAGTATTGATGTGGTTAAATTGCCATTTATGGCCTTAGGAGAATAAGAATTCTCAATGTTTTAGACTAATTAATAGGGGTACGATCGACCAATTGTGTTGATTTGATCGACCAAACTTAGGCAGTAAGATATGGATGCTCTCGGGTTTTTTATATGGTCGACTAGAATTAGGTTGCTGGTTGACTGAATTCTAAACAGATTATAATTTGTTGCTCTCAGGTAGATTTGCGGTCAACCAGATGTGAATTTGTGGTTGACCGAATTTGTGATAGGTTAGAATTAGTGAGTCTCAGGTTGATTTGCGGTCACCCATATATGTATTTACAGTCAACCAGAATTGTGACAAAAGGTGAGAGTTGAGTCTCGGGTAGGTTTGCGGTCAACCAGAATTGAAGAGGTGGTCAACCGAGAATATGATAAGTCATCTGCAAATAGCATATATGTCATGATTTAAGTAAAGATTTGAGGTGTTGATTTAGCGATAATTGATGATAGAGGGACACTTCATGCTTGGATGGCTGAGGAGGGAGGATAATGGTTATTTCCCTTGTATTAAGGAAGAACTTGAAAGAGAAAGGAAGGAGAAACTATGGGAGTGAGAGGGAGAGAAGTGAAGGAAAACGAAGGGAGAAAATAAGGAGAAAACATGTGGGTGGAGAAGAACAAGAGGAAGAGGAGGCTTTAACTTTGAAAAAAAAAGCAATTTGGAGAAGAAGAAACCCTAGGAAGCTTGTTATCTTCTCACTTCTTCAAGGGATTTAAGGTAAGAAATGATTGTATATTCTTTGCCTTTTCCTGGCTGCATCTCAAGAGTTGGGTTTTTGTTTTGAGGATATGTTGTTGTGCTAGACAATGGGCTATTTATATTATGGATACTTGCTTTGAGGAAATGTTGTGTGTTATGATGTTTGATGAAATGAGGATATGTTGTTGGTGTTTGTATTATATAGATGTTAAGTTAAACTGATCATGTTGAAGTTTGAGAATAAGTTAAACTCATTACATAGAAATGTTATGAAAATGATTTCTCATGCATGCGTATTTTGTGTATGAAAGAAAGAGAATGATAAATGATGAAGAGAAATGAAAAACAAGCTTAAGTGTGTTAGTTTGATCTCGATTGATGTTGAGAAAGACCGGTCAAAGGTTGGTGAGGTCATTAAGCATTGATGTGCATGACCGCTAGTGAGTTTCGATTGATGTCAGAATGGATCATTGTTTATTGATGTGTACAACTGCTAGCAAAGCTTCTGATCAATGTTTGAGCTGCTTACACCAGAGGTGATGTGTCATTGTGCATTGACATGCATAGCAGCTAAGAGGAGGTTCAAGTGATGTCGAGCCTTTTATCAAGAGATGTTATGCATTGATGTGCATTGCGGCTAATGAGTTTCAGATTGAAGTCAAGACAGATGGTTATGCATCAACGTGCACAAAAAAAGAAAAGAAAGAAAACTAAAATGGATATGTTTTATGTAAAGTGCATCTCATGGTTCATAATGCATCTAATTTCTTACTAAGCATTAGACTTATAGATTATGTCTTGTGATGTAGGTAAGCATGGTAGAGAAAGAAAGAAAATGGCAGTGGATGGAGGATTTATGCATTGTGAATCTTGTGCTGGCTGGGCTAAACGACAAAGGAAAAGACAATGTATTTATAAAATGTTTATGAAATGGATTTGTAAAGTACTCATTTATATGGTTTTTAATTTATGACATGATTTGTAAAGTTCAAGGAATTAAAGAAAGAAGTTTTATTGATGGTATTTCATTTTTTGTTATTTCAAATGCTTTTATTACGAAAAGTCTTCCACTGCTCATTTTATAAAGAAAAACTGTATCATCTAAATGTCTAAAGTAAAGTAAAAATGGAGTCATTACAATTTGACTGTTGTTGGATTGTGGACTATATTGCACAATGTTTATTACATTTACACTATTATTTCTTGTATTCATTATATAGACCTAGGCTCATCTCATGTGGGTTATGGCTTTGATTTGTGTTCAAGTCTTCCACCGTAGACCAAGCTTTGGGTTAGGCGATCGGGTGCTCTCTAAGGATCAGGTTGTTTGATCCAACGTTTCTATTAGGCCTACCTCTGGGTCGTGACAAGAGCGTCTCAGAAGGTGTTGTGTTGATAGCTAATACACATCTTGCAAAATAGCTAGTATTGGGACAATCAGAATGAAAATGTTTAATGGAGTTGTCAGGATATTGGGTAATGTGCAGCACGTTCCTAATTTAAAAAAGAATTTGATCTCGTTGAGTACTCTAAATTTGAAAGAGTACAAATACAGCACTGTAAGTGGAGTTATGAATATTTGTGTAGGGCTCTCGTCATGTTAAAGGGACACATAAGGTCTACAAATTTATATATGTTGCAGGGTTCTATAGTAATGGGTAATAAGACTGTTAGATTTGTGAATTCAACTTCTAAAGAATTTTTTGAGAAGACTCAGAAGAAGTCAGGTTCTCAGGTGAAGTTCAAGTTGGGGTCTGGATCTACTTAAGAGCTGATATGTTAGCTTATTACAAATGTTCATGGTGATGTCATCATCACATCGTCACTAACTTCAATTTTCACGCAAGAGTGATATCGTTAAAGGCTGGTCCAAGAAGAAGGTCAATGCACCATGACAATATAATGAAACTAGTTCAGTGGGGTATGCATTGAATGTGTTTGAGGGTATTCATTTCAATGAGGAGTTTTTGACATATTAAAATGAAGGTTGTTGTGACAACTGTGATAGCTCAGTGATACCATGGAGGAGGAGATGTGATTTCTTCTCGAGTGTGTTTCTCAAGTTTATGCAGCGCTTAAACTTGATCGGTAACAAATACTGAGTTGGCCTTGTAGGGACCTTTATGGAAGATGAGGTTATTTTCATTGTGATTCTTGCAGATTTGTTCCTTGCATCATTGTTTCTTTTAAGATGGAGAATATCAGAGTTTAATGTTTTGAATTTCTTTTGGGTTTGGCCAAAAAGCCTGCATTTTGGATATCTCATGTGTAATTCCTGTCAAGGTGCAGATTTTTAGAGTTAAGTGTGACCCAAATTCTATTGAACCGGGTCAGTGTGCTCGCATTGTAGATCTAATTTAGGATTTTATTTTCTCAATAAATTCATGTAAGCTAGAGTCACAAAATCCACAATTGAATCTCAATCTTCAACTATTGATATTATCCTCTGTCCACAGTTTTTTTTTCAAAAGAGTTTTTTCCATGTAAATTCTAGTGTTCCACATTGTGTAACACTCAAGAATTTTTGTTATATGTAGCATAATACATTGAGAGCTTTTATGTTTAAATTGTTGTTGAAATATATTGATGTAGATAATGATTATATGTGGTTAACAAATGCATAAAATTTATTTATTGAATGTGTTTGGGAAATAAAAGAAGTAAGACTTGTTTTAAAATTTTGGAAATTGGTGCGGTCATCCAGACATGTGTAGAGGTCGACTGGTATAGTTAGAGTTAAAATTAAAGCTCTCTGTAGTAATTTCGATCGACCAATTTTGGATAGCGTTTGACCCGCAGAGGAAAAATCAATGTTAAGGGCTCTCAAATCTTGTCACGGTTGATTGAACTGGGTGAGCAGTTGACTAGTTCCTAGAAAAATCAAAATATAAGGCTCTCAGAAGGATTTGCTGCCGACTAGAACTTAAAAAGTGGTCAAATAGTAACATCTTTGACTACGGATTTAAAAAAAAATTAGCTGAAACCCTATTCACTTTTCACTAGAAGTCGTGAGCCTTATCCTCTTTTCTCTCAAACTCATTAGAGGTACGCCTACTTGGTGTTAAAATCATGTGAGTTTGGATTTGATTGTTTATAGGATTAAATATAGTGGTGGATGAGGGTATTGATTGAAGTTTTATTTAGTTGTTGTTAGGGTTGTTCATGAAATTTCGCATGTCTGATTTTCTCAATGATTTGGCATTTATTTATGTGTAGGGACATATTAATGATTAAGGAAAAAGAATATTGTTTGGATCTAAGTCAAATACCTAATTCCAAAATTAGACTAAATTAGGGAATTTTCACCATTTTGGGGATTTTTCAGTAAATAGCCTAATTCAAGGAATTTTTATTTCATTGCTAATTTAGTTTGTTGTATTTGATGTTTCAAGGATATTAAGAGCTTTGGAATCTTAGAAATTGGAAGTTTACCTGAAACAAGAGATAACTGTTTTAGGTGATTAAAATTGTGCAAAGATCCCAAGGTAAGAGATATTTGCATGTGTTTGGCCTTTCGGCCTACATCATAAGGTGTTAGAGTAACTTTTATTGTTAATTTATTATTTTGATGGTGATGCCTTATGGTTATGAATTCAAGGATGTTTGGATTGCCTAGTTTATAATAATGTCGCTCGAGGATGTGTTACACTTGCAATTTTTTTTCTAAATAGATTAATAGGTTTATTGATGATAAATGTTATGATGATTTGTTAACTTGAGGATATTCTTTATTGTTGTTGTGTTTTGCCAACTTGAGGATATGATATATTGTTATTTTTTTTTCAACTTGAGCATATGTTATATTGTTGTTATGTTTTGCTAACATAAGGATATGTTGTACAATAAAATAGATGAGACTGATAATATGTTATTATGTTTCGCATAGCATAACCACTTGTACATCTCATGCATCATGAAAAATATTTTCTTTAAGAAAAACTGAAAGAATGAATAATGTACGTAAATAGTCACTTGTGGGGTGGAGTTTCAAGTTGAGTCTCATGTATGAGGTGGACCAAATGGTGTCACTCTTCCCTAGGCTGAATTACACCCCAACAACTGGACTGTCAAGTAGAAGAAACAAATAATTAAAACTAAAAAATATATGTTTTTGCAAAATTGTATTTCATACCATGACATATATGCATCTCTTACTAAACAGTAGGGTCATAGATGAACTTTGTGACATAGGTGAGGATACTCTCGATGATGTACCCAATGATGGAAATGAACGAATAATGTAGTTGAAGGAGTACTCTCATGGGCAAGGTCTTGGTGTTGTTAGCGCGATGATGTGCCAAAAGAACCGGTCACAGTGTCACATGTAAGGAGGCTAGCAAAATTTTATATTTCTCTTCATTTTGCAAGGAATGTAATACAAGATAGCTAGGAGGAACCCCTTGACACTGAGGATGAATACATATCAGAGCATATACTTATTTGGGAGCCGAACTTATCTGGTTCGGAGTTAAAGCTTATGTCACTTGTGGGTGGAGTTTAAAGTCACTTAATTGGTTCCATGTTAATTACTTTTATTTTAATATATTTGAGGATCATGTCATGTATTTTTTAGACTGAATTTTTCTTTTCTTAAGGGTCATGTGTTGGATCACTCTGCTAGAGCTTGTTCTAGTCGATTATGTATTGTTTTGTGAGGGCATTTTTGTAATTGGTCTTTGGTTCTTATGCCCTAGTTTTGTTGGCGTATTTAAGTTGTCTTAGAACATGTTTTCAAGTAGTTTTGAATAGCAAAACTCGTTAGCCTTTGGCTACATTGCAATTTCCTAGCAAGAAACTGCATTCCTCTTAGATTGTTCTAATACGATTGAATGTGTCTCTGAGGTTTCAGTGTTTGTGAGAATCGTTCGAGTTTCTTTGTCCCTATTGCACCATTCTCATCTCCTTCTTGTGAGGTGAAATCCTAGCAAGGTTGAACAAACTCTCAAACTTTCAAGTTGGAGTGCTTCCTTTCAACAAGGTAGCCGTTTGAAGTTGGAGGTTGTGATTAGGTGACCATCATGACCAGCTTCTATCCTTATGAGTATATCTCTTTTGTCCAAAAACACGTGTGATAATCTTTATGTGTATTTTTAAGGATTCTTATTCAAGAAAAATACATGGTTTGTTCCTAAGTGTTATCTTTATGAATTACCAACTAACAATTATATGAAAAATGGTATCTTTATGGCCTTAGTTGGTATATTTGTGAATTGTGAAGCATGTTCAATTTCTAATATTGGTTTGAAAGATGATTATTGGAAATTTGTGTTTGAAATTAAATATGGAGCATGCATGTATTTAAGATTGATTTGAAAAATAATCTTAACCAAATTTGATTTAAAAATAGTGATGAGTGGAAGAGTGTTTTTGAAATTAAACATGAACTTTATGATTGGTTAGTTTTGCTATATGAATGGTCAATTATACCATATGGATAAAATGATGTTTCTAATACTCTTATGAAATTGATGGACGATAAACTTAAATATTTTATTGGGAAATTTGATATTAGATGCTTTGATGATAACTTGGATTATGGAAAATTTGTAGAAACCCATGTTAGACACTTTGATTTATTTTTTGATATTTTAAGAGAGAATCAATGATATGTGGAATGCTTGGATTTAATTTTTATTAATTCAAAGGAAAATAAATTATATGATGAATTGAAGAAATGTTTACGACTTGATGAGTTTGTATATAATAAGATTGTTCATTCTATTACATATTGCTCATCTTTTGAAATTAGACATGGATTTAATCTTTCAATTTCCTTAGAATTTTTACCATTATTTATTAATGAGTTTACTAATCTAGATGAAAATAAGAAGGTTGAAGCTGTTAGGATTTACATGCAAAGGAAATATTTGTCATTCGACCACAAGGAGATGATCCATTCAAAGCCTTGGATCACATCAATGAGGTAAGGTCAGTGCTTATTTAAATATTGTTGACATATTTTTGTATGATGTAGGCGATTCGAGGATGAATATTCTCGAAGAATGGTGGAATGATGTGATCCAGAAAACATGCAAAAACCAAAATCCATTAGGAGGCATTGGAGGCCCAATGACTAAAGTAATAACAAAGAAGATGAAAGAAAGTTTACAACTTTTAGTGGAGAAAATCCAAGAGAAGGAGTTCACAATCTATAATCCAAAAACATTGAACTTGCTAAGCATTGAGGTTCAAGGAAGAAAGAGGATGAATTACATTCATCCAACATTCATATATACTATGGTGTTCTTCAAGATGAAGCATATGTGGAAAATCAAGCACAAGATTGAGAGACTTGTGGTAAAATGTACAACCGTTGATTCGACCTCTTAGTACTATTTGGTAGTTTTGATGACCTTAAGTATTTTATATCGGAAAGGGTTCTTCATGAAGATTGTAGTTGACATCCCAAGGTTTTTAGAATGGGCTGGTTTGTTAAATTTAAAGTTTGTTTTCTATGTCAAAAGGTCCACAAACAAACATCAATGTTTCTATTTAAGAGATCTGATTTAACATACCTAGATTCGATGCCCAAATCAATATGAAGACCAACTTATGATGTGGCCCAAGGAATTCTTACAAGGCTTAATTCAAAGAAGCTTTCAAAGTATTATTTGGTTAACTATTTTTCAGATTAAAAAATTCAAGATGAAGGTACACCTAAAGAAGTGGATCAAGACATGCCAAGCACATGTCATTAATTAGATGCCGAGCACATGCCATTAATTTGTTAAATCTTCTCATATTTTATCTTATTTTAAGATAGGTTTCCTTATTTTATTTGGATTAGATTTACTTTAATTTTAGCCTATAGAAGCACATGTTAAAAACCCTTTTTTGAATACAAATTTGAGCTTTTGCTTGTGAGAGTTTTTCTCTTTCATTTTTTGTGAAGAACTTGATCCTCTTCAAGCCCTTCTTTTGATAACTCTGGTTCTAGTCGACAGATTTGGCTATGCAAAATATGAGATTTTTAAAATGCCACATGAAAATTCTTCGTGCATTTATCGTCAAATGTGGAAAGTTGACCTGTTTTGTCGCGTAACGGCGACGTGTGTGTTTTTCTGTCAAACAGTCAAATTGAGTTTTCTGAGCGAGAATTTATTTTCGAAAATATTTTTTGAAAAATTATTTTTCTAAGAGATTATTTTGGGTCAATTTTTAAACAAATCAGGTAATGCAACATATGATATATGTTTTTAATATATTATATATTTTTTTATTTAAAGAATTATATTTTTTTTAGAAAAGAGAGAGAAACGACGTTGCTATGCAATATGGTCATCAACATGTGGAAGTCAGACAAAGTCTTAGCTGTTGGATGGAATGCTTTGGATAGTAGATGATTTGGGGGCCGTCAGATCAAGATGGAGGGATGTCTGTTGGGTCAATAGATGTCCGATGTTGTAAAGTAAGTAAAGTCACGTGTGAGACATGAGTGGTTGACAAACAAAATTTTAGTTGTTGGATGTCATTCGGGTGGATTGTCAACTGTCGGATTGAGTGCGGGGGACATCTGTTGTTGCTGGGGACGTCCATTTTAGATAGTAATGTCATGTGCGGAGCACCTGTTATTTATAACTAGAACGTGGGTGAAGTGTTAGCCAACGGATGAGGAAGGTTGGATGAAATTAGGATCATTGGATGACTATGAGGGACATTCGTTTTGGGAAGCGACGTCCAAAATAGGTCCAACGTGTGTGGAGTGACGACCTTTTTGGATTTGGGATGTCTGAAATCGATAAGGGACGTCTGAAATAGAGTTAGGGATGTCCTACAATATTAAACCCTAGAAATCAAGTATAAATAGGTGTGTTTAGCAGAGGGTTCGGTGCGATTCTTCTTGTGCTGCCGAGAACCATTCCATTTGAGAGAGAGAGAGTCTAGATGATGGAGAGGCCAAGCTTTCAAGAGCATTTCGACCGACAGTCACCGCAAGGAGGCTAGTTTCACCACGGCTGAGCATTCTCTTCGGTTGAGGTAAAGATTTCTGTGTGATTTTGGACTTCAGGGTGCTTGGGTTCTGTCTTCTCTCGTGTTTTGTCATTCTCAAGCTAACTATAGCTGCCATTCTTAGGTCACGGCATTGCTCAATTCTGGGGCTTTCTAAAGAGGTAGGGTCAATCCTCATTCCACTCTTCCTTCGATTAAGGTAAGCATCTCTCAGTCAAATCTGAAAATTTTAGGGCCTTTCTGTGTTGGTTCTGTTTTTATGAAATTGATGAGTGCTTGGATAAATTCGGTTCCAGTGATATTCCCTGCTTCAGTTATCACCAAGAGGGACGAACTTGGTCCTTGCTCTTTGCCTCGATCTTCATTGAAAATTTAGGTTCATGTATATTGATATGGTTGGTGTAGTATTCTGCCGATTTGGGGTGTTTATTTTGCATTGGTTACTTCCTCAAATAAATTTTAAACTACTTCTTGTTGGTTTGAAAATGATTCTGTTCTTTAGGTTGGTTTGTTTTAGGTTCTGTTAGTATATTGTCCTCTATTTAAATATGAAATCCGAGTGTATTTGGGTATCATCTTAGTTGTTGGGTTCATTTGTTGTTTGTTGCTTTGTTAAATAAGTTGAGAATAGTGCTCTATTTGTTTGGAAATGTCTCTATTTCATTTAAGTTTTTCTAAAGATAATAAATTTATATTCTGAATTCTGTTAAAGCGTTGTTATGTTGTTGAGTGATAAGATTTGAGAAATTTGTTGGGATTCCTAGTTGTGGTTTCCAGGTTAAGGCTCGTGGTTGTCCTTAGAAATCACCTTGGATTCTAGTCTTGTTTAAGACTTGTATGTTATCCCATGTATGTCTGTTGGGATGTTGACACCGGCCTTGTTCTAGGGTTCTAGAGGTATAAGAAGATTCGACTTTTCGCTTATCACAGCGTGTGGAGCTAGTTTGTCAGTAAGCATGTCGTGGTTGTCATCGAGGTAGGGATCTTTATACTTTCCGCACTGCATTACATCATGTTTTTCAAAATTGCTAGTTTGTAGGGTACCACACCCTAAAACCTGATGGCCACTGTTCGACAGCACATCATTTTTTACGTATACGTATGTTTTCTCACATTTACATTCGGTACATGGTGTATTCTTGATATTCTTTCATATTGATGATGTGATATCTATGCATGTGTTGGAAGGATAAATCCTCTTGATGCTTTAGGCACTCTAGCACTAAAGCATCACGAGGCTATCCGGTGACATCTTCTACAACGAGAAGATGGGTTATTGATGCGTACATTGGGAGGAGGAATCCTCTTGATGCTTTAGGCTCTCTAGCGCTAAAGTATCACGAGTCTATCTAGTGAGATCTTTTTCTACGAGAAGATTTATTATGTACATGGGGAGGATGAATCCTCTTGATGCTTTAAGCACTCTAGCGCTAATGCATCATGAGGCTATCCTCGTGCAATCTTCTACTGCGTGAAGATTGGTCATTACGTGCGAAATTACGATGGGGTATTCATGACATGTCTCAGGTTTCGAGCACTGAAAGTTGAAAGTGGGGATGGTGCATTGGTGATGCTCCTCAAGTTTCGTGCCCTGAAAGTTGGAAATCGAGATGAGAAGGTGATGACGCTTCCTTGGGTTTTGAGCCCCTAAACCTAGCCTGGTATTTGTCACATAGAGTTGGCAGGGTTGTGAGACAATTCGTTGTCAATTATACGTAAGTTGTTGGGTCTAGGGTTTGTATACCCTAAGTTCGCATCAGTTGGTAGCAGAGCGTTGGCTCAACGATTCAAGGTGCTATCTTTAAATTTTTCGTTGTCTTTTCTATTGATCCTTACTATTACATATCAAAAACAAAAATTTTCGCTTTCTCTTCATCTCTCAAAAAGTTTGATCCTTATAATCATATATCAAAGAAAAAAATTTCAACCTTTCGATCTTCTACAAAAAATGTGATCTTTTTATTTCCAAAAAAAAAATTTAACTTTTTATTCCACAAAAAGCCAAGTGAATTTCGATATTCACTTTTATTTACATCTCAAGGAGTTCAATTCAAGTCCCAAATCGTTGATCTATTTTTGTCAGGTTTCAGAATTTTTTCAAAAAAAGTTTCCTTTTTGGGAAAGTCCTAAATATCTTACTCAAAATTCAAGGTATTTGCTTCTTAAGCTACTTAATCGCAATAAGTAGTTTGAGTAGCTTGGTTTTAATCAAATTTGGAGGAAATTTGAATTTAAAGTTTGAAAAAGTTTTGATTTTCTTTTGTTTATGCTTGATTGAAAATTTTCCCTTTTTCTTTGATTGAGTTGTAGTAAATAGCTAAAAGGGAAGAAAGAGTGGTAAAAGGCAAGAGTTGTGAGACCATCTTGTAAAAGCCATTCAAGAGCAAAGATCAGTGGAGTGATCATTGTTTGAGTGAAACACATGAGGGAGTGGAAATGTCCTTACTTTATTATTATTTTACTAACATCTTCTTTTGATTTGGTCCTTGATCCAAAATCATGAGTGCGAGTGGAAACGAAGCACACGATGATATAAAGGGTTATGAAAGAGCAAAAGAATCCCCAAATTCAAGGTTAGATCTTGTTGAAACATCAACTCCAACCAATGGCGGATAAAGGAGGAATTTTGAAAGAGAAAAGTTTGAGGATGAAAAGGTAAGTAACCAAAGTGAGAGGTTTTGAAAGAGACTTACGTATGGATAGGATAGATGGTAATTTGAGAAACACCAAGGTAGATTTACCACTTTTCCAAGGGAAAAGTGATCCATAAACATATCTAGACTAGGAGCAAAAAGTGGATATTATTTTTGGATACCAAAACTACTCGGAAGAAAAGAAAATCAGATTAGTTACCAAGACGGTCACTAATTAGGCAAAAGTTTGGTGGACACAAGAATTAAAGAATCAAAGGAGGTATTAAGAACCACCAATTTGAACTTGGAAAGGCATGAAGGCCATCGTGAGATATAGGTTTGTTCCTTCACACTATTTTAGTCAGAAATTTCGGCGCTTAAATCAAAGGTTACAAGAGTGTGGAAAAATATTATAAGGAGTTTAAAGTTTGCATGGCAAGAGCCAATATTAAAGAGGATCCCAAAGCCACCAAGGAACAATTTTTATAATGTATGAACTTTGAAATAACAAGTGTGGTAAAGAGGTAACATTACATGCAATTAGAGGATATGGTGCAAAAGGCAATCAAGGTTGAAAGACAACTCAAGCAAAAAGGAGTAAGCGTAATAAAAGAGGAGACTTGTTGGTCATAAAGGAAGCTTTAAATGTGCAAATCAAGGAGGATAACAATGAAGTTCAAAGAGAAGCTAGTAAAGATCAAGAAGAGAATACAAAGGAAGTACAAAGTTGTGCCAAAACCAAAGCAAAGGAAGAAAAATAAAAATTTGGAAGAGTTGAACAAAATTTGGAAGTTAAAGAAACAAAAAGAATTGAAAAGGAAAAAGGTGAAAGTGAAAAAGGAGACAAAAGAGCCATATAGAGAAAAGCCGAAATTAAAGAGAGCAAAAAAGGCAATAAGAAAGAAAAGAATTTGGAGGAAGAGAGAAAAAAATCTGAGAGTGAAAAGGAGAAAAAAATAGTGGGAGAAGAGGTAAAATACGATGGAGAAAAGGAAAGGAAAGGAATTGGAGTGATTCAAAAGAGAGGAAAGTAGAAAGTTTAATTTATTTTTGTGCAAAAATATTTATTTTACCTCCTATGAACTAACTACTTCTTTTCTAGTGTTTTTTTCATCTATCTTGCGAGGTTATAAGGGCATACATCCGAAGGAGTTACCAAAGGATACACCACCATTATGGCAGACTGAAAAACTGTGGATGATTTACATCAAGAAGATTTTGAATGACATATACTACAAATGTAAGGACATTGTGGTTGCCAACCCATTATCAAAGAGGTATGTTTTCATTCTTCAAACTAAGTTTTTGAAATCTGAAAATATTAAAAATTTGCGTGATAAAGGCTTAGGTTCTGGGAGATTATGGATAGATTGTAAAAAGAATGCATGTGTCGATTATTTTTTGGAATTTTGGTTTGCTTGTGAAATGTTTGCAAGTTTAGATTTTTATAGTTATAAAAAAAATTGCATGTGTAGATTTTTATGGAAAATCTTGGATTATTTGTGGAAAAGTTGCATGCATAGATATTGAAGGAAAATTTTGGATTGGTTGTTAGAAGTTTGCATGTTTCAACTTTTATGAGCATAAAGGATTCTTATTAAAGAAAAATATATGGTTTGTTCCTAAGTGTTATCTTTCTGAATTACCAACTAACAATTATATGAAAAATGGTATCTTTATGGCCTTAGTTGGTATCTTTGTGAATTGTGAAGCATGTTCGATTTCTAAGATTGGTTTGAAAGATGCTTATTGGAAATTTGTGTTTGAAATTAAATATGGAGCATGCATGTTATTTAAGATTGATTTGAAAAATAGTCTTTATCAAATTTGATTTTAAAATAGTGATGAGTGGAAGTTTGTTTTTGAAATTAAACATGGACTATATGATTGGTTAGTTTTGCTATATGAATGGTCAATTATACTATATGGATTAATTGATGTTTCTAATACTCTTATCAAATTGATTGATGATGAACATAAATATTTTATTGGAAAATTTGTTATTAGATGCTTTGTAGATAACTTGGATTATGAAAAATTTGTAGAAACCCATGTTAGGCGCTTAGACTTGTTTTTCGATATTTTAAGAGAGAATCAATCATATGTTGAATGCTTGGATTTAATTTTTATTAATAAGAAAATCCATTATATGATGAATTGAAGAAATGTTTAACAGTGGATGAGTTTACATATAATAAGATTGTTCATTCTATTACATATTGCTCATCTTTTGAAATTAGACATGGATTTAATCTTTCAATTTCCTTAGAATTTTTACCATTATTTATTAATGAGTTTACTAATCTTGATGAAAAGAAAATGGTTGAAGCTGTTAGGATTTACATGCAAAGGAAAGATTTGTCATTCGACCACAAGGAGATGATCCAATTCAAAGCCTTGGAGCACATCAATGAGAACACTCATAAAATATACCTACCAAGCATATATGGTAAGGTCAATGCTTATTTAAATATTATTGTCATATTTTTGTATGATGTAGGCAATTCGAGGAAGAATATTCACGAAGAATGGAGGAATGATGTGATCAAGAAAACATACAAAAACCAAAATCCATTAGGAGGCATTGGAGGCCCAATGACTAAAAAAAGAACAAAGAAGATGAAAGAAAGTTTACAACTTTTAGTGGAGAAAATCCAAGAGAAGGAGTTCACAATCCCGAATCGCAAAACATTGAACTTGCTAAGCATTGAGGTTCAAGGAAGAAAGAGGATGCGTGTAATTCATCCAACATTCAAATATATTATGGTTTTCTTGAAGATGAAGCATATGTGGAAAATCAAGCACAAGATTGAGAGACTTGTGGTAAAATATAGAACCGTTGATCTGACCTCTTAGTACTCTTTGGTAGTTTTGATGACCTTAAGTATTTTATATCGGAAAGGGTTCTTCATGAAGATTGTAGCTTACATCCCAAGGTTTTTCTAATGGTCTGGTTTGTAAAATTTAAATTTTTTTTGCTATGTCAAAAGATCCACGAACAAAGGGCTACGTTTCTATTTAAGAGGTCTGATTTCACTTACCCGGATTCGAGGCCCAAACCAATATGAAGACCAACTTATTATTTTACCCAAGGAATTCTTACAATGCCTAATTCAAAGAAGCTTTCAAAGTATTATTTGGTTAACTATTTTTCAGATTTAAAGATTCAAGATGAAGGCACACCTAAAGAAGTGAATTAAGACATACCAAGCATATGTCATTAATTAGTTGTCGAGCACATGCCGAGCATATGCCATTAATTAGCTGCTGAGCACATGCCAACCACATGCTATTAATTATTTAAATCTTATCTTATTTTATCTTATTTTAAGATAGGTTTCCTTATTTTATTTGGATTATATTTACTCTAATTTTAGCCTATAAAAGCACATGAGTGCTACCATGTTAAAAAACCCTTTTTTGAATACAAATTTGAGCTTTTGCTTGTGAGAGTTTTTATCTTTAGTTCTTTGCGAAGAACTTGATCCTCTTCAAGTATTGACTTGAAAGATTGAACTTTTGATAACTTTGGTTCTAACCAACAAGTTTTGTTAGTGTCAAACCCTTTTTCTGATTACTATAGTTCTAGTCGACAAGTTTGGCTAGGGTCAAGTTCTTCTTCTCGACCTTGATTCGTGAGACGATCCGCTGTCAATCCTGCATAAGTTGTTGGGTCTAGGAATAGCGACCAGTGTAAATTTTTAAAAATTTTTGCCTTTTTAATGACTGTGTAAAATTTTTCTTTTTATTTATTTAAACATACGAGGGTGAATAGTTAAAATCAGCGAAACAAATTAAAGTGCATAATTAAATCTGAGTAAAAGTGGAAACATAATTAAATCCAAAATAAGGTTTGACAATCAAAAGGTGAGTAATAGTTGTACAACATGTTTATAAATTATCAATCCATTTCAAAATAATTTTTTCATCTCATACGAGCCCTAACCTGCTCAGGTCGATTCAGCTGCGTAATTCAAGCGCTCAGCTGGTAATGCCTCCTTGTCCACTCTGCGAGTAACCATATCTAAACATTCACCTATTCGACAAGCAAACTATGAAACTAAGGCACAATATGAAATGAGGTATGCAATATGATGTATGCCTCTAACTCATTATTGCAGAATGGAATCTGTCCAAACTGTTCTTTACTCACGATTCTATATATATATCAACTCATACAGTGAGTTGGAACATAAGAGGTATTAATCGTAGGGAGAATGACCATTATTCGCCATCTAACCCTCTGGTAGATAGGCTCTCGCGACCTGACAAGGGAAGGGTATAATTTTGGGTCTCTTGTTAGGGCAGACAGGCTCTCGTATCCCAACGACGGAAGGGTATAGTCTCGAGTCTACCTAGTCATGATCTGAACCACCTCCGCACCTCCAATTCCCCTTATATTTATTTTCTTTATCCTTTTTCCTCACGCAAGTGAATACCAACCCTTACTTGTCATTCCTAATAATTTCTATTAATATGATGCATATCAATGTGGTAATAAAATCACAACAATATATATCTATAACATGGAGTAATGTCCTAAATGGTATATTTCGATGTTATATCTAAATAAGAGCTAACAATTCATTTTTATTAACAATGAGATAATATAACGTGAATTGCAAGGCAGCGTTTTAAGTAGAGTAATTAAACATTGGCGGAAACATGCTTATTAGATGAATAAATCGACGATAAACGATGAGCATAGGAAACATGCAAACATGTTGAATTTTTTATAGAAAGTAACAGCGAAACATCAGTGAAATAACAGTAAATAGAATAGCAAAATAAACGTGCTAACATGCTAAATTTTGACAAAGAATGACAGCAATACATGCTCCATATTCAGCAATTCGAAACGTACTATTATGCTTATATTTTTTTATAGAAACAACAGCAAATACGACGAATTCACCACTAGTAAAATATGCTTATATGCTTCAAAATTGACAGAAAATAACAGCAAGTACAGGGCGAATAAAACCTGCTATTATGCTTGATTACTGACAACCAATTTGTAAGGGTTAACAGTACTACTCTAATCAATAAGCTAGAGAACAACATTAGTTAACTTCACAGATTTATGCACCAAATAACCAAACTAACATGGTGGATGTGTAGTAGGGAGGATGATTATGTAGAAACTTAACAGAGAGCAATGAAATACAAATATTCTAACTAGCAGCAAGATATCCAACAATGACTAAGAGATAAATGAGAATCTACCATAAACAAGAGGAAGAAATCAACTAAAAATTTACAATTCTAAGGCGATATCCACGTTCACAAGACTAGTAACAATCAACAGCTGGAATATATATTGGTTAAACACTACCAAAAATTAATCAACCAACAGAGGCAGGGAGTCAACAAACCAACGAGAATGAAGAATCATCCAGAATACAGAACATTATCGACAATTAAGAAAAACAGACGCTACTTGCGGTGTAGGGCCTCCACTAGCCAAGACTCTACTCAAGTTCTTACCTCACAACCATTGAAGACTCACAATGCCAGGAATAGGGTAGCAGCAGCACACCCAGCAAGATTTTTGGCAAAAGAAGACAATCGACCTACCACTCAAAAATGAGCTCTTGATTTGGTCCAACTTTCACCAGCACTCAGTTCCCACAAGACGCAGCTCCACCAGCAGAAAAATGGCAACCACGCGCACACAGCTAGCCACTTGTAGATAGACGGAGTGAAGCTTCCAAGAGGACTATCAGGTGAGTGGACAATCGCCCATATCAAGGGAGAGTGATCCAATAGGAGTCGACCACGTGGAAAGTTTCCTATCTTCTCAGGGAGGAAGAAATGTCACAGGGGAGAGAGAAAGAATTTCGTAGGGGAGAGAAGAAAATGGCTGACAGAAAATACATTTCTTGCTTTCAGTTGGTTTTTTGGTCGAGGAAGGCATTCGAAATCATCGATAGTATATCGACCGAAAGATCAATGAATTCAACATATTCAAATCCTTTACGTCAGCACTCAGTCGCATCTCGACCTCGACTCGACCGAAATATCAAAGACAACCCATAGTGCATTTTGATCAAATTCATCGACCACAACCACGACCGCTAGTCGACCAAAAACTCAGAAATACACATTTTGCCCCTTTAAAATTTATACTTTACTCACTCCATAATATTTTTCATATATTTACACGGTATTATCTGACAACATACCGCCCCGCAATATAACATATTAGTTTTCAGAAAATATGTTACATTATATAAATGGGAGAAATTATCAGGGTATTACACTAGGGTTTGTATACCCTAGGTTAGCATCAACATGTATCACTCAAGGTGTAAAAACAGCTCCCTTTCTCTATCTCTCTCTAGCACCATCTTTCTATTGGCTAAAACCCAAAAAAACCAAGTTCACTAGCTTTCTCCTTATCAAATGTTTCAAAATATTGATAGGTGATAGTCACTGCCAGCAAAATACAAGTTCCTGATGCAATTGCTCCCATGAAATTGGCAAGAACAGTTCACGCACCGATGCATATTCCACCAAATGTAACAGTTGTAGGAATGGATAGATTCTATTCTGTCTGTAGGTTTGATTCCCTATGTCCAAGCATCATCATTTGTTGCTCCTGTGTTATTACACAGCCATGATTAAGATTTTACATATTCTTTAACTCCTATGAAATCCTAACATAGACACGGTGAGGCTGCTTTGTTTAGTCATGACTCAAATGTAAGAACCAAAATTTTCACATAAATAACTAAAGTACTAATTTTACAAGCTCTTCATTTTTACGAATAATGTTACGTTTACACTTTAATCTCACACCCTGACATGATGCTTGTATTTCATTCAATCATTTGATCTAATATAAATATTTAAAATAATATATTACAAAAATCAAAGAAGTAATGACGCGTCTAGATATGTAATTAGTGTGTAAAAATACCATTACTCTATTTTGAAATTGGAAACATAAGAAAAATCTAATCAACAGTGCATGGAAAGGAGTCGTATAAATGGAATTAACTTGGTAAAATACCATAATACACAAAAAAAAAAAAAAAGAAAGGAGAAGGCATGTAAGAATTCTATACCTGGTGCTGCTTGGAAACGTCTTTAGCAGAAGAGCCGGAAACTTCAATCCAAGTTTTAGAGAAAATAGGACAGGCTGTCAGCATGTACACTAGATAAACAAAGCATGTAATGGATTGGCCGCCATGTCCGCTAACCTGCAAGAAACAATTATGTCAAGAAAAAACCCAGAAAAAAAGGATGGAGCAACTAGCGGTGAAAAATCAAGCACACACAACATAAAGTAGAAAGTTTAACATTTAGCAGAGAAAACTTCAAAAAAACATACAAATAAAATGTTACTTCTCCTTGCAGGAGCAGTCACGTAGTATGCAAGGCTCCCCAAGGAATAAACTACCCACTAGAATATTCTGACTCCTTCAATTTCCCAAATAGATAAACAAGAAAGTTGCCACTGTATCTTTTATATAGCAACTAGATTGTAATAGACTTGGTCAAGCTGATTTCAGTTAGTAATACTATCCATTTTAATACTCTAAAATTGTGCACAAGCATTCTTCGATCTCACAGGCAAAACCACACAAAAACCTTGGAAATAGATGACAACGAGGAAGATCAAGACAATAGCAAGTAAATTGGTAACGTTTGGAAGTTTCTGGCGATAGAAAGCTGCTCGGAGAGCTCAAACTTTATCAATTCTGGTCATCATTAGTTGGAACAATGCAATAATAGCAATATCAAAAGTAGCTCCCCTACCATTATTGATAGTTGTGGAGCTAAAGTGATATGCCATAGGAACCTACAACTCACTTTCAAGTGAGGAGATTCAGTAATCATAATTTTAGTGTTTGTTTTATTGAATAGATTGACATTCAAATTATCCAACACATCCAACAAGAATCCAAATATGGTATAGAGTTTTTTAAGATGGAGCAAAAGGGAAAATTCAAGAACAAGTCTAGAGGAATAATTAGCATATTTGGATTTCTTCACGATCACATATGAAAATGTATGCTTTATAACAATTTTAGTTTACATATCAAGCTTTTTAGAATGGCATCTTGTGTTAAATTTGAAGATTATTTACTATGCCAAAAGAATCTTGAACAAAGAGTGTCAATTCTGCCAAAGGAGCCTAAACATCCTTAGTAGGAGTTGAAGCCAAATCCACTTGGAAAATGAACTTGAAGATAATTTCCATGGACTCATTGCTGCATTCAAGATTAGGTAAATTATTTGAGAATTATGCTTTTATGTCTATTTGAATCAAGAGTAGTTGTAATAGTTTAATTGGATGTGTTTGTGTCACTCGGCTAGGATTCTAGCCGAGTGTGTGTGTTTTGTGAGAATTTCTTAGTAATCTTCCTTTAAGACACAAATCCTATTTTTTGTGGGGAATTTTAAACCTCCCTTATGACTATTTTTCATAAGTTTTGAATGAAAGAAAAATCCTATAGCCTTTGGTTTCTCCTTGCTCTTTTGCTGGTACCTAAGCACCAATTGGTTGTATCAATCGATTTGAGTTGTGTTTTTATGTTTGATTCTTTATGAGAGTTGAGTCAAGCGTCATCCTTTGATGCAGTTTTCTCTCTTTTTGCTCTTACAAGGAGAAACCCTAGGAAAGCTATTGAAACTCACAAACCAACAAGTTGGAGTGCTCATTTTCCCTTGAAGGCAGCCATTGTAGTTAAAGGTTGTGATTGGCATCTCTTCGGACCAACTTTCACCCATTTGGGTATATCTTCTTCTCCATATTGATTCTAACCCTGACATTTTTAGGTCTTCTTTTTCATCAATTCTATAATTAGCTATCCAAAAATCATATCAAAATTCATCCGTTTACTACATGTTTATTCATCCCAAAATCCCTTTCCAAGAACTATCCATAACCCCAAATCAGATTCAAAGAAACCTACAACCTTTCGGTTGTAACTCTATTTCCCGAACGAATTTGTCCACCAAACTTGGAAGGCATCTTCTATACATATTCCTCTAGTTTTTGTCTAAAAATAGAGTAAAGAATTATTCATTTGATTGAGTTTGTACAACAAAAAAATCCATTCCAGAATCTATCAAGATAGTTTTCATCCGTTGCATTACAAATTTTCGCTTTCCAAATTATGTTTCACTGCTTGACAAAACATAAAAGTTAATTTCCACCTAAGATCAGGTGAAATGGTACTAAAATATGGAATTGTGCCATACCAAATATTAGTGGCTTTGAAGAGGGAAATTCCAGAACCTAGAACATATCCTTTCTGGAGAAGTTCATCTAAGCATATCACTATAATTCCAGCAAAGCAAAGTTGTATGATAATAATAATGGCATTTTCTACGCCAAGTTTCCAACACTACCAAACAAGTCGAACAGGACATATGGCACAACATCTATGAAATCCAAAATTTTTAAATGATTTTAAATTTCCACTAGTAAATTTTTGCAAACTTTTCTATCATGTTTTCAAAATTTAACCTGTTTTTTCATGCAGCAGCCCCGTGAAATTTCTCGGTCAAATAGTCAAATTAGGTTTTCGAGCGATAATTTAATTCTGAAAATATTTTTGGTAAATTATTTTTACTAAAGAATTATTTTTTAATAGTGTTTTGAATGAGTCGGGTTTAAAACAGAAATTAAATTAGATTCATATAATTATATATTATATAATATTATTATATATTATATATTATATAATATTATTAATAAATTATTTTTTATATATATAAAAAGAAGAAAAGAAGAAGAAGAAGACAATGTCTTCTTCTTCCCCGTAGTCAAGAGACAGCGCGGAGGGGGAGCCATGATCGAAGCTCCTCCGACTTCCGACGACAGATTCGTGTTTCCGTCGTCAGGCGAGCAGCTATTGTGAAGGCAGTTTGTGAATCAGTAAGTTTTTGTCTCCGGTTTTAGGGTTTGAAGTTTGAAATCATTTGGTCTCGTATTTGTGCTTAGAAACTCAAATCTAGGAGAAATTTTTGGTTTCTATTGGTTGCATTAGAGTTTATGCGGGGTTATTGGTCGTTAGGAATAAAGAAATAAGGCGAAAACTCAAAAAAAAACCGAGGCTTTAGGCCATTTCCAATTGACCAGCAGTCGCCCAAAAGGGGCCCAATCAATTTTTAAATCCACTGGGGGATGGCTATTGGTCGATGCCAGTCAACCGGTGTCACACCATTCGATCGTGGGTCGATTAGAGAAGGCAACTGGTCAATTTTAATCAACCAGTGATCCATTGTCCGACCGCTGGTCGACTAGAGGTGACACTAGTCAATGAATAGTTGACCAGAAGGGGAAGAATCGTCCCCGTTTTGTCACTATTGAGCTGTTTGTGCGTCGGTTCGGTTCCTAAACTTGACATAGGGCCCTTCCACCTATCTTTGTGGCTCATTGTTGGAAATTCTTGTCTATTGACAACGTTTGAGGCTGAGTTTGGTTTATGGTTTTCGAGCCAACATTCCACTTAAGTCATACTCGATTGACTTTAGATGAGTCCCCTTAACTATTGAGTATTGGATGGTTGTGGGCGTGTCTTATCGACCGCTATGAGGTCCCAGTTAACCGTCGATGTGTCTCGTTAACACTAAAGGGTCTTGATTGACAGTTGTTGAGATTGGTCAAAGTTGCGAGGTCTCAGTTGACCTTCGCTTTGCCTCGACGACTATTGCGTGGTCTCGGTTGGACACTGTGATGCCTTGTCAACCATAGGTAGGTTTGAATGAATTCAGTTATGTCTTCTCGAATGTTGAGTGGATTAGATTGAGTGTGTTGTGTTTCATTTTCCATTACTGTGTCTTGTCGACCGGTTGAACTTTCGAGTTGTCTGAGTGACGGATAGACCTTGGTTCTGTTTTGGTTGATTGCACCGTTTGTTTCTTGGAGTTGGATTTAGTGAACTCCATTTGGCTTCGTCAGCCATAACTTGTTCTCCCTTATATGGATTCTCGGCTTGAGGTGTAGGGAACCCGTTGTTCTTCGTTTTAGCCGAAAAGTCTTGTGTTGGTCCTTCTGGTCTAGGTTGGTTTTTGGTTTAGGATCTTGTTACATCTCTCGTATGATTATCGAGATGTTAGCATTGGCCTTGTTATTAGCTCTAGAGATGTTAGTGGTGTGACCTTCCTTCTGATAGCATGTGGGCCTGGCAAGTTGGTAGGTGTGTCGTGGTCGCCTATGAGATAGGGATTTTTATACTTTCTGTACTGCATTGCATCATGTTTTCAAAACTGATATTTTGTGGGATACCACAACCTAAAACCCTGACGGGAACTGATTTGACAACACATCAATTTTTATGTATATGTATGTTTTCTCACATTTACTTTATCATACCTAGTACACTATTTGCTGCTTTGTGCACATATAATGGTTTCATATTTATGCATATATGTTCAGAGGATAAATCTTCTTGATGCTTTCGGCACTCTGGCGCTAAAGCATCATGAGGCTATCCCATGAAACCTTCTGCTATGTGAAGATTAATTACTTGTACGTACGAAATAGGGATGAGACATTGGTGACATGTCATAGGGTTTTAAGCCCCAAAAGTTGAAATGGGGATAGGAAGGCAATGCCACTTTCTTGGGTTTCGAGCCCCATAACTTGATTAGGGTGTTTAGTCACACAGATTAAAGGGTTATTTTGTCGCTGGATTTTGCCTATCCTTGTACTGCTCCATTTGACGGGTGGCGTGACAGCTTGTAGCTCCACTTGTCGGCATCCCTCATCAATTTGGAATATGGAGGTTGCTATTAGAGAAGCAATCAGTTGTCGAAAACCACATCTATTTATCGTGCGGGTAGTGTCACTGCAAAGCTTGCCCACTAGCAATCTGGGTGATGAGCCAGGTCTTTGGACGGCCGTCATTGTTTCCTCTAGGCTCAAGAGGTGCTGTCCGAAAATAGTCGCCCCCTTTCTGTGATGAGTGTCAGATGGGTCATTGAGTGACCAACCCTTTTCACTTATGATATTTTCTTACGGAAAATGGTGTTGGCATATTTTGCAATATAGCTGTAATACCCGAACAAATCTCTCTATGCATAATGTAAAGAATTTTTGTGGAATAAATGTTTTGATGAAGGGAAATATGTTTCGTAATAGTTGTATGGTACATTTGATATAAATGTGATAAAATTGGGTATAAAAGTTTAGTAAAAGGAGTATTAAATTAATTAAGATATAAATTAATTAAATTGGAAACAACAATGTTAGCAGCATTTTGGATTATGGGAGGGGTCGATCAAATGATAAATCCTAAAGATGCAAAAATTGATTCACACGGCAGAGCGGTCTAGCATCAATTTAGCTACAGTGGATCGATCGATCAAATGATCGACCGATCCCACACATATTTCCAAAAATTCAACTTTCAGTACCGTGCCGACTTGTGTTTCACCCAATGGATTAGCCTCAATTTTCCCAAAGCGATAAGATTATCCATTTGGCAATTGTGGGTTGTGCCACCTTGGATGATAGGTGAACGTCCATCAGCAGGAGGCTTCTCAATGATGCCTCTCCTGCTTATAAAACGTGATGGCTGAGAAGAAGGGAGCAGAGCTTCTAGTCATTTGGTATTTTTACTAAGGGCAAAAAGAAAGAGAGAGAAGCAGAAGAACGTTTTGGTTTTATTTATAGAGAAGAAAGGTGTGGTGTGAGAGAGAAGTGTTTACAAAAAGCAAAGTGCGAGAGAGAAAAGTGTTATGTGAAGGAGTGTGCTGCGTTGAATCGTCTAGAGTGTGAACTATTTTCTTTGGTGTTGCTATTTGTGTGAAGGGGAAGCTCTGCATTGTGGTATTTTCAATTGAGGTAAGGAATGGAATGTGTGTTTGGCAAGTGGAGGCCTACATCATAGGAATTGATTGTTTGATTAAATGTTGCCTTGGTTACTTATTGTGAAATGTTAATCTACTATCGCTAAATGATTCTAGCTTTTGTCATTTATAGTTGATGGAGAAGCATGAAAATACTTTGTGATTTATTGTTGATTTTGAAACTGTGATGATGAAGAAGCGGTCTCAGTTACACTATGTACTCTGCTGGACCGACAATTTTAGCTATTGTCTTTTCTATTTAAATTGGATCTTTACTCGGCTGTGAAAATAGTGTACTGAGAGGGTTATGAGTGTTCTATTCATTCCTATAATTGTTGTTGTGTTTTAGTAAGTTGTACTCTGCTTTGTTTTGAGTTACCATCTGTAGATAATCACACAGTTATATTAATAGTCATTTTCTAATATAATTGATCTCTACCTGGTTTTCTGTAATTCATTGATAAAATGCTACATGATAAGGATAAGTTACTTTGGGTTGATCCCTGAATTGTTACTTCACTGTTCATAATGCCATATCTTGCCTTTCTGTAAATTCTGTTATTTACTAAAGGTTGAATATCGTATGACATGCATGCATCATGACTACGACTGATGAACAGATTGACTTATGCATGGTATTTTAATGAAATGAATGAAATATACATAAATAGGCGTGTAGTGGTTTGGGAGACGGGTTACGGGCCTTGGTGGTAACACCCTAGATGGCTAGCTCATCCCACGTAGGTATTGAGTTATGGTTAAGCCCACACGGAACAATAAATGCATCCTTTCTTCTGTATCAGAAATCTCAAACGCTTGGACTGATAAGTGAAACGTAAACTATAAGACAGAGAAGATGAATTCTTCTTTGACATAGACTGCATAAGCACGCATTGATCATTGCATTTCATTCTATTCCTTGTTGAGCGCTAGGCTCATTGTTTTATATGATGTAGGTGACTATCATGATATCAGCGATATACCTGTGGAGGAGGATGTAATATCCCAAGTTTTTGTTGAGCTAAAGACATAGCTTAAGTGATAATTCTGGGGTTGTTGGAGTTAAATAGACGATTAAGGTAGTAGTCAAGTGAAAAAGATTTGGATAAAGTGAACCTTGCTACTTGGATTATTTAGCTTATGGGAAGGTTTGTGATTCATTGGAGAATTGTTGATGATATATGGAATTAGATTGAATGATATCAACTAGATTGACAGTCAGTGGAATTAATAAGAGACAATTTACATGGATATAATAAGATTGAAAGTATAGGATTTATAATATTTGAGGGCATAATGGATTTAGTGAAGAATTATGTGAAGGAGGAATGGTGAAAGATATGGCATATGTTGAGGTTTGGATAATTTGGAAAAGTAAATTATGATTTATTAAGGGTAATATATATATATATATATATATGTATATATTGTAGATTTTCGAAATTTAAAATATGTGTCACGTTAAGGAAGTAATCTGGATAAATACGTATTTTCTGATGAAGGAAATGTCACGGTTGTTTGGGGCAGTTGAGTGGTGTGGAGGAGATCGCCCGCGGCGATCGACCACTAAACTTTAAAGAAGGATTGTCGCAGTCATTTGGCTGCATGGTGGTCAATTGACTAATTGAAGAATTGATCGACCACTATTTATGAAGGCCATCTTATGATGATAACTAAAGTTTGGAGATGAAACGATTCGTTGTCTAAATGTCTGGATGCTGAAGGGTTGCATCTCGTGGCCTTTTATCTTTGTTTGGACAATGTAAGGTCATTGTGGGTTGCCTTTAAATAGAGATAGGATGGCAACGTGATTTGATAGAGTGATAAAAGCTGGGGTTACTCTACCAAATTCTTGAGAGAGTCTGAGGAAGGAAACTGTGAGCGTTCTGAAGTTTGTGAAGTTGTGCTTCTAGAGACGTGAGTTTGTGAGGGTATTCTGGAGTTTTGTGTAAGGCTTTGAGGGTTTTGTGATTTATGGGATGAGTAGTTCAAATGGGTGTTGGTCTAAAGGAGAAGACTGTGAGTAAGAAACTGAGAAAGGAACTTGGTCTTAGGGGTTATTCTCTCTAATCATTTAGGTAATTGTTATTCTCTTCAAGTCCTTGCTTCGTTGATAGTTTTTGTGTTCTTAGGCCACTCTATTGAATTATTTTCCATTGGTTAGATGATAGGCGATAGTTTGTTAAGTGACAAATCGTGAAGATGAAAGTGATAGTGTTCTGCCGGAGGTTTAATTATAATCTGGATATTTGGTTTAGAAGTTTCTTCTCTATTGAGGAGTAATAGACATATTAGTTGAGTTTCCAAATGGATTATTATGTGGAATAAAATATTGAGGTGAGTTGTAAGATAATAGTAGTTTTGGAAATAGTGGGGTAATATTAAGTAAAGGTTATAACCGTTTTGTCGGTTGTAGGATAGTATTGGTCAAAGGTTGCTCACTGCGCGTAGTTTGAAGCTAGGGAACTATTGTTAGGAAATAATTATTGATGTTTATTTAAATATGAATAGATATTGACAAGGAGAAACTTGAAGTGGTAATCCATTAAAGTTAAGGACTTCATGTAAGTGGTACTATATGTGTTTTGTCCAAAAGGGTCTCATCACGAGGATTTGGGGATGTTTATTGTTTGTTTAATTGATTGTTATGAATTAATTGCATGTTTATTAGATTTAAGTTCAGTTCCTTAGTTAGGACGGATCACGTTTTATGGGTACGATCGATGGACACGTTAGATAGGACTGTATGTGCACGACAACGTTAAGACTTGGAATCCTAAAGTACACAAAATGAAATAAACGTAAATAGTTGTTTTTGTGGATCGGTTGGTTACGCCCAGCACAAAAACTAAAGATAAGTAAATAGCTATGATCGGATTGATTATACTTCATACAGAAACCAAATATAAGTAAACAGTTGTGGTCTGGTTGGATACGCCCAGCACAGAAATCAAAGATAAGTAAACGGATATTTGTGTGGTTTGGTTGGATACGCCCGGCACAAAAATAAATTAAATAACTGTAAAGGACATGAATAGTAAATAACAGTTTTTATGGTTTGGTTGGATATTCCAAACACAAAAACAGAATAAATAATAGTAAAAGTCATGAACAGTAACATATAAGCAAAAACTGAAAACTGTATACGATGTTACAAAAGTTATATGTGTATTTCATGTGTTACGTTTATACTGCTTATTGAGCTTTAGGATCATAGTTAGGTCCTGTTGATTTAGGTAATGAGCCGATGATTGGATAAAGTTGTTGAAGGACGTAACTGATGGAATATTGCTGGGTTGGGCGTTTGTGTTGTTGGTGACAATGACCTTAGGTTATGGCTCACGGAAATGAAATAAATATATTTAAACGCTTTAAAAGTATTCAAATGTTATTTGCTTTAAATGATTTTAAATAAATGTTTTAATGATGCTTGTTTAAATAGTTTTTAAACTACTAGTTTGTGGTATTTAAGTGTAAAAGACTTCCGCTGTATGTTTACTCTGAGACTTCCACTGTATGTTTATTACTCTGGTTTTCTATCACGAGTTTTTTACAAAGGAAAGAAAATTTTTATACGGAAAAAAGTTACGGGATGTTACAGAGGAGGCATTGCATGATGAGTACTTGGGTTATCAGCCGAGTTTGAGGGTTTGGCTCACAAAAAGTAATACTAGATGTTTTTGAATAGTTAATAATAGTTTTTGAATACAATAAATGTTTTGTTAAAGAATGGACTTTTTGGTTAAAGTGCTAAAATGATGTTTTGAGACTGTTATTAGTTTCCACTTTGACTACTCTGATATTCTTTCCTTCATATGTTTTTAAATAAATTAAAGAAAAATTTTATATGGCTAAGAAAAGGATAAAGTTTTATATACGGGGTGTTACAATAGCTGTCTATGTATACAACGAGTTTTGATGAAGTCGTATCGAGGGCCATGGGCCGGTTCGATAACATGATAAAAGAAGTTTTTGAATGTTTTAAAAGTGCGATAATTGAGAAGCATGAAATGGTTTTCAAAAAGGAGAGAAAAACATTTTTTAGCATGCATTGCATTTAGTAACGATTTCCCTACTGAATTTGTCACTAACCCCTTAGACTATATTTTCCCTAAGTTATTGTATGTGGGTATGTTTTGGGTTGTTGTGGGGCCGACTGCATACACAAGATTGAGGACGGACTTGTTTGGATGGAGGAGCTCCATCGAATGGGGCTGCACAGAATACAAATGATAGAGGAGCACCATCAAATGGAGCTGCTCCAAATGCAAAAAAATAGCGAAGCAACATCGAATCAAGTTGCTCCAAATGCAAAAAATGGAGGAGCGAGCAGAGGAGCGCCATCATGCGATGTTGGCCGAATTGCATTGAATGGGGCGGCGAGCAGTCCTTCCACCATCCTCTCCGGCAAAATCTCAAGCAGCCCCTGAACCAGCTTCTCCAACAGCCTTTCCATCATCTTTTTTACAACTGAAGCTACAGACTGCTTGTAAGTTATTTAGTTTTTACTCAAACCATTCTTTACTTGACTTTATTTGTAGCTCCTTTGCCCTAGAGGCCAACCTTCTCTCATTCCTCCATCAACAGCCGCGTAAGATGGATCACAGCCTCCACCACTTAAATATGTGCATGTGGTACATCTTTCATTTGGTTATCTACGTGTCTACACTTATTCATGTCTTATTAGTCTGACGGTCACTTGTCAATGTTTGTTACAGCCAGTGAACTTATGGATTTTTTCAAGAAGTATGTTTGTAACACCCTGAAAATTTTTAAGTGGATAATTATTTAATTATCGGAGTATTACGAATGACGTATTCGTAAGAATTCTATTTAGTGAGATTAAATGGAATTTACTGTAATTAAATACATATTAATGAATTTAAATAATAATATTGGGATTAGTTATAATTATTTTACATTAAAGACTAAGTTAATTGTTTTACATTAACAAACTAATTAGGTCCTATTAAGATTAATTAGATTTATTTTAAGAAAAGAGTTAACGAAAGATTTAATAAGAATAAATTATATAAAAATAAAAATAAAAGAAATGGCTCTGGCCATTTCTTCACAGATCGAGAACGAGAGGGAAAGAGGAGATGAGGGAGCTCTCGAAGAATCGGGACCGAGCTCGCTGGACGACGACGATCCGACGAGTGCCGGTGTCCGACGACGAAGGGTGACTGACGACGACAATCCGGCGAGCGTGCTTCGTCACGGTGGGTTGGTGCGATTTGGCGACGCGGTACGGCGATCTTGGACTCGGGAAGTACGACTTAATGGGTTCGATTCGGAGTTTTTCGGCGACTGATTGGCGACTGACAGCAAGGAATGGCGACTGCAAAGGTGAGCTGTGATCGGACGTTGCAGTGAGGGTCATCGGTTTGTGATTGGCAGGGTAGGGCAGGGGTGAGCGTCGGTTCAGGGAGGAACGACTTGTCGTCTATCACACAGTTCAATACAATCCGGTCCATTCCTTTGATTTCTTATCTGGCGGTTTGGAAAGAAAGCTGAAGCAGAGACGTGGTGAGCTGATCCGATATATCAGCTTCCATGATATCATGGGATAGGTTAGTTTTGCATTTCAAGTTGCCTTTTTGTGTTTAAATTCCGCAAGTAATTGAGATTTATGGGTGAGAGAGAGAGGACAGAGAAAGGGAAGTGTTCTAGAGAAGATTTTCTCTCGGGTGTGGAGCTGCCATGGACTGTTGGAGCTGCCATCCATGATTGGGAGCTGCTGCAGTGTGATGGAGTGGTTGTACCTGCATATGTTTTCGTCAACGGTAAGGATTGGGTGTGTCAGCCATCTAAGCCCTACCCACAAGTATGTGTGCGTGCGTTAAATTATGGTTTGATGATTTCTGTAGTTATTTTCCTGTTTGTGAATTCTCTGTTGGATGAACCTATTAGTGATTTCTCTGTTGGTGATTTCTCTGCTGGATAATTGTGGGTAGTTCTCTGGATTTTATGGACAGTGCTCAATATGTTCTCTAGATTATGTTTATATGTTTATCTGTAGAATGTTTTGTATTTGATACTCTGCAGGTTCTGTGTGTAGCTATTTTACATGAATTTGTTGCTGTTAGTTCACTAATTGACATCCTGGATTGGTTTTTTGGACTTGTGAATACTCTATAGACTTCGGTGTTATTAAATTGTTGTTATGCTTCCTGTTGTTCATTCGTCGTTGGTTGATAATTCCTGGAAATGATCATTGTTTTCGTTGATAGGGTAGGATGATAGAGGTTATATTGCTTTGTTATATTCTCTGTGTTAATGCCTCAAACGTTCCTCGTTGTATTGTCTGTATGTTTCTGCACTTGGACACTTCGTTAGTTCTATAAAATCTTTCTTGTTGTATTTGTTAAAGTACAATTGCTTTGTAGGCTCACGGGTATTTGCTTGCAGGAAATTTCATGTTAAATAAGCTTACTAATTGCTAGTAGTTGATTAAGTAATTTTAATTAGAAATAGTTAACCAAACCCTTGAACATGTTATCTAAAATGAGTAATTATAACTAGTGTAATTAATTTGTATGTTGAGAATGTTAATTAAGTTATTAATCTGTCCAGAATATTAACCTAATCGATTTAGTTAACCTAAACGAGTTAGTTATTAAAAGCATGTTTAAATCATGTAGGTTAATAATTGTAATTAAATTCTATTATTTGATTGTTAACTCTTTCCTTATAAGCCTTTTTAGGCTTACAGTTTAATTGTGGTGTAGGTATCCACAGGAGAAGATAGCGTGTGAACTCGAAGCAGTTGATGAGGGATTTGCACTAGCGATCTTGCGGTTGGTCAGGCTACGAACAATTGATTTGTAATTTAATTAAGTTTCCCTTTTCTTAAATTGTAATTAAATGTTTAATTTATTTTCGTTAAATGTAATTAAATTGTATTTCAATTCCTTTAAATTATATATGCTTCTGCAAATGTTTTTAATTCTGAAAGGTTTTAACTGTTTCTAACGGCCCAGATTGCACTCTGATATGTTTTCTCAAAATTTTTACGTATTTTTAAATGTATGAAAATCCGGTTCGTTACAATGTTGCTGTAAATACTCAGAAGAACCTAGAGACGTGTATAATTCTTTTAGAAAAGTTGGTAGTCTTTTTTATTTTGTATCATTAAGTGTTTTTGACTGCCTACTTACGAGATTCCACTAGTTGTTTTCATTTTCAGGTCCAGGATGAGTACTACATCACTGAGATTATCTTTTCGAGGCAAGAAGGGATGGCAAACAGAGTGAGAATTACGATCTGTTACATTAAGTAATTCAGAAGATGTTATCTTAGTACTCATCATTGCTTTGCGTTCTTTGTATGCAATGCTTTGCGTTGAACGAAGAAGAATACTTCGTCGATCAACACTAAAAATTACTAATGACATTAGGGTGGATTCTCGTAAGTAAACATCTCACTTTTTTGGTTTGTCGTTCATGTTTCACTAGTTCTAACATATGCTTCTTTTGCATTTCAGTCCCACCTAATTAAAGCATGTTTTATATCGTCCGTTGACCTGCATACTCACTTCTCTTACCAGGTGTTGCTACATAAAGCAATTGCGATCGTTGTAGGCCAACGGATAAAGAGTGGTATCTCTTTTCCTTTGTGTAGATCCATATTGTTTTTCGCTTATGTGCTAATTTTTCCCGTGTCTCTTAGCCTGCATGGCATCTTTCGGTGTACGAGTGAGGGTTTAAGAGTGATCCGATAGTGCAAGAAGCCTGATTTCCACCATCACAATGATTTACCCACGGAGGGTTCGTTGTTCGCCAAAGCATCCAACATATACGTGGACCCGCAGTTGTCATTTACGATCACCAATTTGCAGAGGAAATTTTGCAGAAAGAAGGGGACGTATTGTAGTTAAGATGTGTAGGGATACTGAATTTGTTGTGCATAATAAAAAATTCATTGTCTCTTTATATGTATACTCAGTGTACTTAGATAGTATATGTTGATGTTTCTGTTTTGTTTTGTTTACTTGGATAATATCTGTTTGGAAAATTTCTACTAGGATTTCGGGTATTGATAATGTCACAGGGGGCATAGACAAAAAACAGGGGAAACTCTTGCAAAATTTTCAATTTTTTGAAAGAGAAATTGTCTCAAACTATTTTATTCATCATCAACAAACAACTAACATATTCATTGCAATAATTTAAACAACCTGTGCATAAAACTGAAATATACAAGGCAAAGGAATGTTGATGTTCCACCGCAGAAAGTTGACATTCTACTGTGGAATGTTGATGTTACACCGTGGAACGTCGTACATTCCGCTGCAGAATGTTAACTTTCTGTAGCTGAACGTCAGCATTCCGCGGCAGAACGTTATACTCTGGTTTTGTGTGGTCGACTCTGTTATGCGCGGTCGATCAACCTTTGTATTGCGGTCATTCGCAATCTTCATAGATTCAAGCAAATTGATACGCGATCGATCAAAAAGTGCACTATAGATTCAAAATTTTCACCCATTGGCTTGCGGAAATGTTGCTAATTTCACAATTTCATACTAATCAATTTTCATTCATCATTAACAACCAAATTACCAATTATATTACAACTATTGTCTCATATGTTCCATAACATATCACTAAAACACATCTATGGTGCACCACAACCGACAGGTCAATATCGCTGATAATCCAAAACATCATCATGGAGTACCTCCTCCACATGATTGTCATCCAAGTCATCACTTACATCACAGGGGAAAACAATGAGCCTAACGCTTAGCAAGAATTAGAATGTAATGCAATGCAAGACCATACAAATTGCAATTTACTCAGAAGTACATACATGACAAACACCGTAGGGTCGTGAGGAAGATGTGGCCAAGTAACTATACATATACATATCATGGTCTTCCTCACGCCGTATGTACTTTTTGTTCCGAGAACGTTGGGGATTTTAGAACGGGAGACAATGAACACTCGATCCCATGTACTTAACCTATTTTCTTTCTAATCGATTCAATTTATATTTTCATTTTCAACATTTCATTGTAACTCATGGGATGTCATTATTAATCCCGAACCCCCACACGTTCATTGACATAGATTAAATATGTCATGCAACATGAGCAATTTCATAATCCTTAACATGATGCATGTAAGACAATAAATTGAAAACCAAAGAAACATTACAATTCATAACAGCTTCACATGCTTTTGAATAAAATGAAACTACTCATGCTTTTGAAGCCAGGCCAGGTGTAACAATCCGGGCTTGTCCAGGACTTGTTGTCCATGGCCGCCCCTACTACTTAGATTTATTTCCATTTATAGTAATTTCCTTGTATTTCTTTTATTTCCATTTTGGGCAAGTGACTCCTCACTACTATAGCATGTTCACTCCCGCCATAGTGGAGATGGTCCAGAATGCTCTTTAAGGGGAGAGGCATGACTGCACGTAGACCCCTCGAACGAATGTAATTTGCTAGCAATCAATGATAAAGCTTTTTACATTCAAACTATAATCTTTATACTCAATGACGCTTTCGATGAATCTCGCTCGCTCGTTAGACACTCAAGCTTGTTCTAACGTCGCGGGCAATCGGTGCCGTTGGCACACTTAGTAGGCTAACTCGTTGTTCCCCCTAACAACGAGTGTCGCACGGCCCTCTTGAAAAGTCTCTCAAAAGTAGGACCGTGACAGTTGGTATCAGAGCCAGGTTGGCTCAAGTTGCAAGAAAAGTCATGCCGAAAAAATTTTCGTCAGAGAAGACGAACCCGTCGATGGACCAGCTCGAACGGCTAATCGCGCTGGAAGAGAAGATGACGTATCTCCAAAAAATCCCTGATAATGTACGTTTCCTAGAGGAACGAGTGAAGGAAATGGCTGAATTTCCTGTTGAAATTGCTGCTGTGCATAGTAGGATAGACACTATCCCGATCCAAGAGCTGATGGATCGGATAGAAAATCTCGAATCCCGACCAGAGAAGGGAAAGGCAATAGAAAGTGGAGAGAGCTCCACAAACACGATGGTGGGGTTACGAGAACGCGTAGAAGAAGTAGACCATGCTCGCGTTCAACTAGCAAACACTGTAGCCAATACAACAAAAGACTTCAAAGTGATGTTCGACTCTTTGAAAGCCGAAATCGCCGAGATAAACCTTAAACTGAACATCACCTTGAAAGCGATGGGTAACCAGACTCAAGCTACTACCGTAGTTGAGTCTAGTCGGGTGAAGATATCGGAACCAAACTCCTTCTGTGGGACTCGGGATGCGAAGGAAGTAGAGAACTTCATCTTAGATATGGAACAATATTTCAAGGTAACCAAGACTAGTGAAGAGTCTAAAGTCACATTGGCCACAATGCATCTTACTGGAGATGCAAAACTTTGGTGGAGATCAAAATACAATGACATATCCAATGGCACTTGTGTCTTGACACCTGGGACGAATTTAAGAAACAGCTAAAAGACTAGTTCTTCCCCGAGAATGTTGAGTTCAATGCTCGTAGATCACTACGAGAGCTGAAGCAGACGGGTAGCATCCGTGACAAATGAAACAGTTCTCGGGCCTAATGCTCAACATACATGACATGGCTGAAAAGGACAAAATCTTCACTTTCATTGAAGGACTCAAACCATGGGCCAGAACTAAGTTATATGAACAAAGGGTCCAGAGTCTCTCAAGCGCGCTTGCAGCGGCAGAACGGTTATTTGACTATGCCAATGAGAATCCTAGTCCCCGGAAAAATCTATCTACTACAAATAATTTGAGACCACAGAGACCAAACACGGGTCCTCCGAAAAGGAAGCCATATGCCCCAAGAGACAGCCAAGAAACGTGGAGGGCACCCAGAGAAAACCAAGAAGCATGGAGAACCCCGAAAGAAGGCCAAGAAACATGGAAAGGGAATAATACACAGCGGCCTATGTCATGCTTCTTGTGTAAAGGACCTCACCGACTTCACCAATGCCCACATAAATCGGCTCTAGCAGCTGCACGAGCTTACATTCAAAGTGACAACTCAACTGAAGGAGTTTCCGAAAGAAACGCCTGCAGAAGTGGCAGAAGTTGGCACTATGACTTTCTTGTCTGCAGTCCAACAACAAATGGAGGAGCTTAAAAAGACCCCAGACAAAGGCCTCATGTATGTGGAAAGCATTGTCGATAATATGGCTACTAAAAGCACTATGATTGACTCAGGAGCCACACATAACTTCATCACTGAGAAGGAAGCTCGCCGTTTGGGCCTAAAGTGGGAAGAAAATGCGGGCAAGATGAAAACCGTGAATGCGAAACGTCAGCATTCCGCGGCAGAACGTTATACTCTAGTTTTGTGTGGTCGACTCTGTTATGCGCGGTCGATCAACCTTTGTATTGCGGTCATTTGCAATCTTATTAGATTCAAGCAAATTGATACGCGATCGATCAAAAAGTGTAGTACAGATTCAAGATTTTCACCCATTGGCTTGCGGAAATGTTGCTAATTTCACAATTTCATACTAATCAATTTTCATTCATCATCAACAACCGAATTACCAATTCTATTACAACTATTGTCTCATATGTTCCATGACATATCACTAAAACACATCTATGGTGCACCACAACCAACAGGTCAATATCACTGATAATCCAAAACATCATCATGGAGTACCTCCTCCACATGATTGTCATCCAAGTCATCACCTACATCATAGGGGAAAACAATGAGCCTAACGCTTAGCAAGAATTAGAATGTAATGCAATGCAAGACCATACAAATTGCAATTTACTCAGAAGTACATACATGACAAACACCGTAGGGTCGTGAGGAAGATGTGGCCAAGTAACTATACATATACATATCATGGTCTTCCTCACGCCGTATGTACTTTTTGTTCCGAGAACGTTGGGGATTTTAGAACGGAAGACAATGAACACTCAATCCCATGTACTTAACCTATTTTCTTTCTAATCGATTCAATTTATATTTTCATTTTCAACATTTCATTGTAACTCATGGGATGTCATTATTATTCCCAAACCCCCACACGTTCATTTACATGGATTAAATATGTCATGCAACATGAGCAATTTCATAATCCTTAACATGATGCATGTAAGACAATAAATTGAAAACCAAAGAAACATTACAATTCATAACAGCTTCACATGCTTTTGAATAAAATGAAACTACTCATGCTTTTGAAGCCAGGCCAGGCCAAGCAATCCGCCACCTCCATCTCAAAAATAAGAGGTCCTCTTAGCGTCCTCCCATGCTTTTGAAACTAAGGGGAAGAGGTCCTCTAAGTTGAAGCCAGGCCAGGCAATCCGCCACCTCCATCTCAAAAACATGTCTCCTTGGCGAAATTTGGAAGAAAATGATGAAAAAGGGGAAAAGACACCCGTTTTTAAAACTGGGTTTCTCGAAATTTTTGACCTACCGGATGCGGTGCGTTGTCCTCATTGTCCTAGAAATAGGACAGATTCATTCGGACCCCAATTTTTTGCGTCCACAAGAGTCCGCATCGTCCGAATGTTCCCAGAAAGTGGATAGATCCATTTGGACGCCAATTTTTTTGTGTCCGCAATCGTCCGTATCGTCCGAATGTTTCCAGAAAATGGACAGATCCACTCGGACGACTCTTCTATCGTCCACAGAGTCCATTAGCGTCCGTACTTTTGATAGATCAGCGTCCGCACTTTAACAAATTAGCGTTTAGGACGCCAAATGTCATCCCCAATCGTCCTAAACTCCCAATTAGGCATTTTCTTTTAACTTTTTACACTACATTTTACTTACCACATAATTTAAACTTTATTATTACATCATGAAAGTTTATTATAACATAATATATGGATTTACACGGTATCCTTCTAATTTTGGGACATTACAATCCACCCATCTTACAAAAATTTTTTCCCCAAAATTTAGTCCTGGAATAACTCTGGATACCAAGTTTCCATGTCATCTTGTCTCTCCCACGTGGCCTCTTCTTCATTCACTTGATTTTACCATAAAACTTTCACGAGAGGGACTTCTTTATTTCTCAGCCTTTTGGCACTGTAATCTAAGATACAAATTGGTTTTTCTTCATACCTCATATTGGTATGCACCCGAATTTGCTCCTGGGGTCTGAAAGGAGTGACATTACCAAGACACTTTCGTAACATAGAAACATGAAAGACATCGTGTAAACCAGACATAGCTGCTAGTAATCGTAAACGATATGCCACCTGTCCAATTCGTTCCACAACTTCAAAAGGTCCAATATAACGCCGATTCAGTTTACCTTTCGCCCAAACCGCATAACTCCTTTAAAAGGTGATAGCTTTAAATACACATGATCACCAACAACAAACTCCAAATCTCGTCAACGATTGTCTGCATAACTCTTTTGACGATCTTGAACAGCTTGCATCCATTCATGAATAAGAGCCACTGTATCAGTTGCATGTTGAACCATATCGGGCTCAAAATATTTATCTTCACCCACTTCACTCCATGCAAGAGGAGTGCGGCATCTCCTTCCATATAATGCTTCATAAGGAGCCATGCCAATGGTCGTTTGATAGCTGTTATTGTAAGCGAATTTAGCTAATGGTAAGATCTTTTCCCATCCTCCGTGATATTCTAGAATACAAGCACGCAACATATCTTCAAGTATCTGGATTGTTCGTTTGCTTTATCCATCAGTTTGGGGATGGAAAATCGTACTCATAGTTAAGTCAGTACCCATAGCTTTATTTACGCTTCTCCAAAACATTGATGTAAATCGAGGGTCACGATTAGACACAATAGATACAGGAGTACCATGAAGTCGTATAATTTCTTTTACATACAATTCTGCAAACTGTGTCATTATAAACATCATACGTACAGGTAAGAAATGAGCGACTTTCGTTAACCTGTCAATAATAACCCATATTGCATCATGTGTGTTTACCGACCTTGGTAATCCAGTTACAAAATCCATCGTAATTTGTTCCCATTTCCACTATGGTATATGTAGTGGTTGAAGCACTCCACCAGGCCATTGATGTTTTGCTTTTACTTGTTGACAATTTCACAATGAGTCACATAGAAGGCAATGGTCTCCTTCATTCTTGGCCAATAATGCTTTTGAAGATCTTTATACATTTTATTACATCCAGGATGCATCGAATAACTGGATGAATATGCTTCTTTCATGATTGCTATCTGCAAAAGGATTTCAGGAAAATACCATCTATCTTTTTATTTTACAATACCATCAGCCGAGAAAGAGTAATAATGAAACTCAGGTAGAATTGGATTAAGTTTGAAGTCTTCACAAAGAGTATCTTTCATCTCGGCTTCTTTTATTCTTTCCAAAATTGTGGGTTGAAGAGTTAAGGCAGACAAAATATCCATTAAATACTCTGGAATTAACTGTACATCCAATTCTTGCATATCTTTCAATAATCCAGCTGGCATCTCTTGACAGTTCATATTCCTCACGGCAAGCTTACGACTTAACGCATCTGCTACCACATTTGCTTTACAGGGTGGTATTTAATTTCGCAGTCGTAATCTTTTACATATTCGAGCCAGCGTCTCTGCCTCATATTTAGCTCCTTCTGCGTAAAGATGTACTTCAGACTTTTGTGACCCGTAAATATCTCACAACGTTGTCCGTAAAGATAATGTCTCCAGAGTTTCAAAGTAAAGACTACAGTAGCTAATTCAAGGTCATGCGTTGGATAATTAATCTCATGTGGTTTAAGCTACCTGGAAGCATACGCGATCACTTTTGCTTGTTGCATGAATACTCTGCCAAGTCCTTGTCTAGATGCATCACAATAAATACAAAAATATTCACTCTTAATCGGCAGAGTTAAGACAAGCGCAGTTGTTAATCGACGCTTGAGTTCTTGAAAGCTCTTTTCACAATCATCAGACCACATAAATCTTACATTCTTCTTGGTCAAACTGGTAAGGGGAACTGCAATCTTTGAAAACCCCTCAATAAAATGTCGATAATAACCAGCTAAGCCAAGAAAACTGCGAACATCTCTTACATTTCTTGATGGTTCCCAATCAACAATTGCTTGGATTTCGCAGGATCCATAGCAATACCTTTTTTGGATATAACATGGCCAAGGAAACACACTTCTTTTAACCAAAAATCACACTTCGAAAACTTAGCATACAACTGGTGCTGCATGAGAATATTCAAAGTGATCCTCAAATGCTCGACATGCTCTTCTTCAGATCGGGAATAGACAAGAATATCTTCGATGAAAACGACTTTGAACTTATCTAAATAATCTTTGAAGAGTCGATGCATCAGATCCATAAAAGCTGCAGGGGCATTCGTCAACCCAAACGACATCACCATAAATTTGTAATGTCCATATCTAGTTCGAAAAGCCATTTTTGGTATATCTTCTTATTTAACTCGCAGCTAGTAATAACCTGAACGAAGATCGATCTTGGAAAATACACAAGCACCATTGAGTTGGTCGAACAAATCATCAATACGAGGTAAAGGGTATTTATTTTTTATCGTCACTTTATTTAATTCCCGATAATCCACGCACATACGTAACGATCCATCCTTCTTCTTCACGAATAACACCAGAGCTCCCCAAGGTGAGAAACTCGGACGAATAAACCCTTTTTGCACCAATTCTTCAAGTTGAGTTTTTAACTCACGCAGTTCTACAGGTGCCATACGATATGGATTCTTCGCAATTGGTTCCGTACAAGGTTGTAAATCTATCATAAAATCAATTTTTCTAGCAGGAGGTAATCTTGGAAGATCATCCAAGAAAACATCAGGAAATTCACGAACAATTTTAATATCTTCTACTTTTGTATCAACTTTTATTGCCATATTCCTTATATGAACAATAAAGCCTTCACATCCATGGCGCAATAATTGATCCGCTTTGAGAGTAGATATAATTGTCAACTTGCCCCTCTCTTTCATTGCTCGGAACACGTATGACTCTCCTTGTAGAGGATAGAATTGAATTTCACGTCGTGCACAATTAATAATTGCACGATGCCTATTTAACCAATCCATACCCAATATAAGATCAAATACCTTCATATCTAACACAATGAGGGTAGCATGAAGAATATGATTCTTTGAGAATACCATTTGCAGTCATATAGCCACCAAAAGGGATAAGGACTCGATAACCTCTCTTTGGAATTTTAGGAAAAAATTTTGCTTTTGAGCAAAATGGTGTTGAAATAAATGAATGAGTTTCTCCAGTATCAAATAACATATAATCAGCTACATTATTAATATATGTTGTACCTACGTTATTCAGGTTATTACTACTTGAAACAACGTATCATGCTTGAGAGGATAATTCCAGGTATACCAAAAAATTATGTACCTGATATAACTGCTGGCACTTCTTCTCCCTCCTTTTCCTCCCCTTGTATTGCAAAGACTTGCGGAGCTACGCCACCCTCTAAGCCTGGACAACTCCTTGACGCAGTAACAGGTATAGCAGTAACTGCTTCATTTATAGGACGTTTCTCTCGCCCTTGTTGAATATCCTGTACAGGTGGTCTTCGAACTCCACGAGTGTTTGTTGGTTGTCCTCGCTGTTGAAAATCCTGATTATTCCTCCCAACTCTTTGGGAAAATTCTCGTTGTGGTGCTGCAATACCTTCCACATCTTCAGCTTCTAATGCCCTTGCCACTATCTGTGCATAAGGAATGTCTCGAATGCCGGTCAGTCTCACCCCGCGGTGGATCTCTATCTTCAATACGAGCTGTTGCACCTTCAGTCCATTGTTATTTGCTATATGTGGGGCAAACCATGATAATGGCTCGAATCGACGGATATATTCAGACACCGTCCCTATTTGGCGAACCCTCATAAACTCCATCATCTTCTGGTTCTGAACTGTAAAGTTGAAATATTTCTCATTAAATATTTCTTTGAAATTTTCCAAGGTAAATGTCGCCAGAGTCAATGTCGGTCTCACAGAATCCCACCAAAATTGTGCGTCATGTATGAGAAGATAAGTTGCACACTTCACTTTTTCCGTTTCGCGTATCTCCGCATATACGAACATCTTCTCAATAGTACGTATCCAAGCTTCAGCTCCAGTAATATCAGAGATATTCCCATCAAAAGTAGGGGGACTGAGTTTTTTAAATTTCTCCCACCCCGCTTCAATAGGTGGGGGCAGTACGATAGTTCGATTATTACCAATGTTATTGTTATCACCATTCCCATTATTGCCACGCTCTATCAGCCGCTCAATCAACTGCGATTGTCGATCAATAACATCCGCAATAAGACCAAAGGCTTCATCTCGTTCGTTAAGAAATGGATTGTGACATTGTGTTCTTCGTGCCACATTAAAATTTTACTGTTCTACATGAAAATTAGGAATAATGAATTACTGTGCAAATGAATAAAATTAAACGTAACATACATAAGGAGGATGTATCCCATGACAAGCTTTGCATTATCAGCAGTCTTCATAACCGATTTTGACCTGGTTGTGCTCTGATACCAATTGTAACATCTCTTATTTTTATTCCCTTTATTTATTTAATATTTTAAACATGGTTATAAAATTTTCGCTTTTTATTTCACAAACAATATAAGTTATTAGAGTAAACTACACAACATAATGCAAAACGATTTTCAAAATACTAGTACTTTCTCAAAAAGTCTTCAACAGTCTTTTTACATTTTCAAAAGTTTATAACTTAACCTACTAATATTTTAGCAAAATATCCATTGATCCATTATATCACATGTCTCACACCAAAATACCAAATTCTAGTTGTGAAAATACTATTGTCTCATATGTTCCATTACATATCACTAAAACACATCTATGGTGCACCACAACTGACAGGTCAATATCGCTGATAATCCAAAACATCATCATGGAGTACCTCCTCCACATGATTGTCATCCAAGTCATTACCTACATCACAGGGGAAAACAATGAGACTAACGCTCAGCAAGAATTAGAATGTAATGCAATGCGTGACCATACAAATTGCAATTTACTCAGAAGTACATACATGACAAACACCGTAGGGTCGTGAGGAAGATGTGGCCAAGTAACTATACATATACATATCACGGTCTTCCTCACGCTGTATGTACTTTTTGTTCTGAGAACATTGGGGATTTCAGAACGGGAGACAATGAACACTCGATCCCATGTACTTAACCTATTTTCTTTCTAATATTCAATTTATATTTTCCTTTTCAACATTTCATTGTAACTCATGGGATGTCATTATTATTCCCGAACCCCCATACATTCATTTACATAGATTAAATATGTCATGCAACATGAGCAATTTCATAATCCTTAACATGATGCATGTATGTCAATAAATTGAAAACCAAAGAAACATTACAATTCATAACAGCTTCACATGCTTTTGAATAAAATGAAACTACTCATGCTTTTGAATACAAGTAGAACTAATCATGCTATAAGTTATATGGAAAATTCATAGGATTGCACTAACTATGTTAGTTCATTAATATGGCTTTGAAGAACAAAATTCAACGTAACCAAACCAACATGTTTTGTAATCCATGCTACTTACATAAGTACTTTTTCATGCCATACCAGTTCAGTATTCATTCAAAACAGAAGTCCATCTGAATTTATGCTTATAATTCATTTTATATTTTGCACACAACCAAAAATATCCCACTGAACCTATCACATTGAGCTAATCCAAGAATAACATTAACTTAACAAACACTTCACAAAGTCAAAATTCAACAATAACAACAACTCAGTAGGATTCTAAAGACAGTTCTTCCACTAAACAATTTCAGTAGTGTTAAAGGTTTAACAATCACAAAGCACAAACAAGCATATCCCATGATGTAGGCCTCCACTGGCCACACACCATTCCAATTCTTACCTCACTTTATGTGCAGAAAATCCAAAGCTTTAACGTTGTTCTAGCAACACAGCCTTCCACTACACAAAACAATAATGCTTGAATTTCAAAGTTCACCTTTACTTATACTTAATTGAAGGTTTACCACTTTCACGTGAATGGTCATGTCGTCACAGTCAAGTCTTCCCAGTGAGAATCAAACAGAACACAATCTCTTCTTGCTACCCAGGTTAGAGTTCATTAGACTACACCACGTGGCAAACGCTTCCCATCCTAAGGGGAAGAGGTCCTCTAAGTTGAAGCCAGGCCAGGCAATCCACCATGTCCATCTCAAAAACCTGTCTCCTTGGAGAAATTTGGAAGAAAATGACGAAAAAGGGGAATAGACATCCGTTTTTTAAACTCGGTTTCTCAAAAATTTTTGACCTTCCGGACACGGTGCGTCATCAACATGATGGGTCTGCAGTCGTCTGCATTGTCCCAAAAATAGGACAGATTCATTCGGACGCCAATTTTTTGAGTCCGCAATCGTCCGCATTGTCCGAATGTTTCCAGAAAATGGACAGATCCATTCGGATGCCAATTTTTTGCGTCCGCAATCGTCCGCATCGTCTGAATGTTCCTATAAAATGGACAGATCCATTCGGATGACTCTGTTATCGTCCGTAGAGTCCATCAGTGTCCACACTTTGACAGATCAGTGTCCGTACTTTAACAAATCTGCGTTTAGGACGCCAAATGTCGTCCCCAATCGTCCTAAACTCCCAATTTGGCATTTTCTTTTAACTTTTTACACTACATTTTACTTACCACATAATTTAAACTTTATTATTACATCATCAAAGTTTATTATAATGTAATATATGGATTTACACGGTATCCTTCTAATTTTGGGACATTACACTCTGAGCGCTCTAAGGCGCTCTGTTGTATGCGATAACAAAATCAATACATCTTCATGCCGTGGCAAAACGAAAGCAATACGTTTAACGGCAAAGATAACAACGATGCTTACAAGGACTTTTTTCCATAGTTCAGTGGTTATTTAATTAACGAAAATAGTTTACTGGTTGACTTTTCATTGATCACAAAATATGATGGTTGATTTGTCATTTTCCCTTTATGATGCTAACAATAGCCCACAATCCTCATGGACGTTGTTGTGTAAGTCAATAATTTTTGAACCCGCTAAGAGTTGCATCACCAGTCCAGATGTAACAATTGGAGTAATACCACCATCATCGTGCCATGGTTTGATACGAGAATCACACGCATCTAGTAAAATGGATTAGCACCTTTTGTTGAGTGAATTCCATAAAGAGGAAGTTGACTGCACACCAGAAATATGAAAAGAGAGATGATGGAGTGGATGACTTTCTCTCTTGGCACTCTATACTTCATACATTGTGATTTTTCAGTAACTAAACTTAAACCCTTTCAGAGGACGCGAACTATCTTTACACTCCCTACACACATTAAAATTAAAAAGAAAATAAAAATAAAAAACAAAAATATTCAGTATAAACAAACAAGGTTAATCTAGTCTCTACATTTGTTATTGATTGAGAGAGCAAAAATATAAAGTAAGCTCCAACCACAGCCAAATACATGCGTAGTTAAAAATTTGCAAGACATTTACTTCCCTCAAGAACTAGCTACAAACAAAGACAAAAACTAGAGACCGGCATCAACCAGAGAGAGATAAAGGAACTCAAGAAGTACTAATCTAAGATAATTCATCCAAATATTAACTCATCACTTTCATGGCTTTGCTATCAATAAGATATAGTCCAATCAAATTCATGTCACATTGTGAAAATCCAGATGTTTTTTTACTTGTATAAATGATAATAACCCGTGCATGTATAAATGATATCGACCACTACAGAGAGAGGAAGAGTCTGATCAAGGATCTACTAGCTAACAACTAGATAAAGCGAATTGGATCTAAAAAATGCATAAGACGAATAAGAAATCTACGAATCGTATAGAAACATGGGAGGAATGAAGGATTTCATCTAAAATGTTTTCATGAGATTTATGCATGTTGGAGAAACAAGGTAAAAGGTGGGGATGTCTTAGAAAATAAAGAGCAGCCATTTAACTCTAAAACAGAAATCAGCTGGGAAGAGGGGTTATGTAGAATTTTGGTGAGATTGTAGGGCAACCTAGCGTGGAAGTGAGTGCCCTACGAGTTTGCACAATTGTATTATGCAACTCCCATATATGAATTTCTTGAGTAAAGTGTATGATGTGTCCCAAGATCCTGTCACCTGAGCCTGTGCCAAGGGCTCCTTTGTTTTCTAACATTTTTATTTATTTTGTAGGTGTTTCTTCTCTAGCTAACTTGGAGGAGAGTTTTTAATCAATTTAACAAAGAGGAGTTGGTGCATTTGGACTAGTGGATGTTATGCTAATCATAGAAGAAATGGTGGGCTTTACTTTCCGCCTAGAATCCGACCTCCGGCCGTTAAAGGGCTCTTTTGGCAGTCGGGAAGCCTTTGTTTCAAATTTTATCCTTCATACAACTTGTAGCAGACAGCAAGTGATTTCTAAAGAGGTATTTGGTGTCATATTTCGGTTTCTTTTGCTACTTCAAACGTCCCCTTTACAAAGACAAAAATCCAAACTCGTAATTATTGTGCTTGTGTTATTGTTAAAGATAGTTTTGTCCTTCGCTATTTAGGGTATTTTTCTAAAATGTAATGTTCCATTATAGAGGTATTTTACCCTTCTAATGAAGCCCGAATTGTACTTTTGAAATTTTGATAAACCCTAAAGAGACTTGTTCTTGTTCTTGTGTGAAGACCCGAGGAGATCCCAATAGGCCATCTTCCACCTTAAAAATCAGTTTGTGTTTTCTTGCTAGTTCTTGCACAAATCAATTCTTGCTGCTTCTTCTAGCATCTCATCCGTACGAGGTGGTGTTTGGGCCGTGGAGGTAGAAGAGCTAGCAACCCCCATTGGAGAGAGTCATCCTTTGAGTTGGCTGAACCAGTCGCCCCTCTAGTGTTGGAGGTTTAGTGGACTCCATTGGTTTGTTTCTTGTTTCTCATCCTTTCTATTGAAAGAAGGTTTCGGTTTCTTGAAGTTCTTGACCTATATTTGTGTTGTTCTAGACGTGGTGTGGTTTTTCTTGAGATTTGGATGTGTTGATCTTGTTTTGGAAGGAAATAGATGTTGGCCGAGATTCTGTTTTTTGTACTGGATAGATTCTGGTCTGATTTGTGGTTTTGTTTTACTCTGTTTATGTTATTGGATGATGCTCATTTTTGGAAGAGATAATCTTGAGATTGTTAAGTGACTCTCCTCCAAATTTGGCGTTGATTGGCCTTATGCAAGTCGAGATTTTGTTGTATAAATTTTGGTCGCCAGAATCTGCCCTGAAAACCCTAATCCAAGGGTTATTTTCGTTAGAGCATATCTCTTTGTGTAGAACATATTTTAATCTAGATTTTTGATATGATTTCCCTAGAATGCTGGTGTGAACCCCTGCAAATTTCAGCCTTGAACTCATTAAGCCCCGTGAGTTTCACTTATTTGAATTCAAAGGACTTGTTAGAATTCCCGCATAGTGGCCGATTGGAATTGTTGACCACCAAAGAGTCTTGGACTCTATCATTTGGTATCAAAGCTTGGCTCACATTTTTGCTGTTCTTATTTTACTTAATTGGTTGTATATCATGAGCACAAGAAGTGGTGTGAACTACCAACGGGGTAGGGGAGCAGAGTTGAAATAATCACCATCACCCGAGAGGGAGCCCACCCGATTTGAAAAAAAATTACAAGCTCAATATGTAGAGAAGAAGGACATGCTTTTAAAGTTACAACAAAGTCAAGAGAAGCATTCTAGTGGTCATGTGAGGGACCCTAGGACTCCTAAACCAAGAAAAAAATTCAACACATCCATCGAGTCAAGGGGCCGAAATAAAAACTCGTATGGTAAGGGTCAGAGAGAATGCGATATTGAAGAGCTTCCGAATTCAAGAAGAAGATCTCATGACACGAATGAAATGAAGCTTGTGAATTTATCCATCCCTCCATTTAGCAGATTCAACAACGATATTGAGTGTTTGGATTGGTTGGAAATAGACAAGAGCATATTTGATTATCACGAATTTTCGGATAAAGGAAAAGTGAGACTAGCATCCTCAGAATTGGTGGGATATGCAAAACCTTGGTAGAATAATTTGAAAGCTCGGAGGATAATTGATGGGGAAGATGAACTTGTTACTTGGAAAATGAAACGTTTATGAGAAAAAGATTTGATATATCTCGGCTTAGGGCTAAAGACATCCGTTGCCCCAAGTGCCTTGATATTGGGCACAATGCTTTAAAATGCCCAAAGCAAAAAGTTATTATTATAAAGGAATGTTTGATTGATGAAAGAAGCCAAGTTGACTCCTTGGTAGCCACTAATGAAGAAAACTACTTCGAAGTAGAGACTATTTATGCTCCCGAAGGACCACTATTCGTGCAAGAGATTTAAGCGGATGAAGAAGTTTTTGCGAAAGATCAAATCTGTGAAGATGAACATATAGAGACTAAAGAAAGTTCATTGGCAACAATTAATGTGGCCAAGAATGTAATACTCTGAATTTTTATATCAAAATTTAATAAGGATAATCGAAAACTAATTAAGGATAATTAGATAAATTGAAAGATTATTGGGGTATTACCAAGGACGTATTTGTGAGTTTTCAATTTTGAGGATTTATTAAGATTAAATGGAAATCACCGTAATTAAAAATAAATATATTAATTTAATGGATTAAATTATAATATTTGGAACTACCTATAATGGTCTTAAATTAAGGGTTTATTGAACAAAAATAGAGCGAGGTTAAATTATTGGGGATTAAATTGTAAGGAGGATTAAATAAATTAATTATGGGTTAAAGAAAATTAAAGAGGGGATGTGGGAGGGCATGAACCGGTTCGGCAGAACCGGTTCACGCCATATGAACCAGTTCACTTAGTGAACCGGTTGAAAGGAAATAAGAATTGCTGAATAGCCATTCTTCAGGGAGGAAATCGGGGAGAGAGAAGAGAGGGCAGACTTGAGGGGAGCGATAGAGACTGAGAGAGAGAGACGAGGCAGGCAAGGGGCTGGGCTTCGTAGCAGCTCAGATTCGTTACGGCGGGTGTGTGACAGGCGATGTCGAGGGGCGTCGCGGGTTAGGGCTCAGGAGGCAGATCGGCGATGGGGCTTATGGCGATGTTTTCCTACAAAATTTGGAGGTGTCTTAGATGATTCTTCCCTCCTCCTCCTTCATTTTTGTTGGTCGGGTTTGAGAGAATGGCGATGGCAGGGACGGATTGGGCTGGCGAGTTTCGGGAGGCAGGGGCTGGGGATTTCAGTCCGAACCGATCCACTGTCAGTTCCTGCTGGGTGCTAGTCGATCAGTAGACAAACTCCGTACACCCTTCCAACCTGGAGTTGCATCCTACGTGACCGACACCTTCTGGAAAGCAAAAAGAAATAAGGGTGTGCTGTCGGGCGTGCAGGAGAAAATGAGAGGTAAGGCTGAATGAGTGGGCTCTTTGGCAGAATATTAATTGACAGAAATGAAGCATAGAGTTTGCGAGTATGAGAAAGAATGGACTGAAGCTGTGAGGAAAAGTAAAATACGAGGGTTCTGTGAAGGAGAAAGTGAAAGACATCAAGTACTCTTTCTTGTTTTCTTTGTTGGTTGAAGGAGAAGAATATGCTGTTGTGAATGGAGGATTAAGAATATTTTGCACTGTTATTAGATTTTGTAAAGAACATTGTGATTACAGTCGATGGCCTCCCTGTTTTGTTAGGCTGTTCTGTTAAACTTGGTGATGATTTCCTAGACGTTGGGATATTCTGATAAAGGAAATGCTTCTGGAGATGTTGAACCGAGAGCTGTAGCCGAGAGAAGATTATCAGAGGAAGAATAGGTGTTTGACAGTTTCCTTCTTGGGTCCTTGTGATCCCTCTGGTAATGCACGTTTCCTCCTCCATTTTTATGGATTTTGAATGTTTGCTCTCTGTTCTGTTATGGGTTAGTAATCTGTTTAGTTACGGAGATTCTCTGGATGAATGTTAGTTGTAATGCACTGTTGTTGCTTTGGAAATAATGTTGGCTGTTTGCTGTGGAGTGTAATATGTGATTATTAGCGGTTATCATTGCAGCCATACATTAGAAATTGATGAGTTGAATTTGTGGCTTGTAATCCGTGATTCAAAACTTGTTGGACTTGGTTTAATTTGATGAAAGGTTGTTTCCTGGTGGTGAACCCTGTAACTTATACTCTTGCTTAAATATATTCTGTTGGGATTGGATTAGTATTGAGATATGGAATGTTGCTAGGTTCAATGATCTTATTGGAAATAATATATTATTTGCTGTTATCGGTCCAAAGCATGTTAAGTGTACGTTATGAGTGGATTTTTGTTGGAAGTTGGAAATGTTAAACTGATGCTCTGAATCAAATAGTTGGATGACTGTTCCTACTGTTCTTACATGTTCAATGTTGAAGCATGGATATGCTCTGCAATTGGGCTTGCTATGAAATTGTGAGATCTAAGTGCGGAAAAGAAGATAAGGATAACTTTTAAGTGCTGAATGAGATAAGGAATTGAGGTAAGGAACTTGGCTGTCTCTTGGCCTGATGAGGCTCTACACCACAAGTAGTGTGCGTGAGTAGTGTTATGTTCCTTGAATGATATTCTGTTGCTATTTCCTTGGATTGATAGGGTAGATTATTGTTAGCTTTGAGATATTGCTTGGTTAACATAACTGCTATTATTCATTGTTCCTATTCTTTACTGTTAAGTGATATTGTTAGTTATATCATAAAGGCTTAACTAATTGATAACGAGTGATAGACAATTGATGAACGAGAAATGCTTAGATAATGAACGAGATAGATGAGTTAAGTGTGAATACATTATTATGAGTTGTTCTTTATAGTTTAACTTCTGTTCAGTTATTAATTTCAAGCTGCTATGTATTTAATCAATGTTATGTTACCATTTGTTTGTCTTACTTTCTTAACCTAGTACCAGTACTTGGGATAATAAGCACGCAATTTAATTAGGACAATTAGCTAGAATAATAATGGTAATTCTATTTGAGCATGTTTAAGTAATCAGTTGTCTAATTCAATTGTTAATGACATCATTGAGCACGTTAACTAACCAAGATAATAATGATAGATCTAAGTTATGTCATGTTTATTTGATTGAGCATGTTTACTGGGTTAATTAATCAATCCACGATAACTAGTTAACAACGATAATTGAGTATGTTGGAATTATTATAATACAAGTATGTAATCCGAGCATGTAAATTGACTAGAATAACTAATCACAATCTTGAGCATGTAAATGGATTAGGATAACTACTTAGCATAATAATTGTAATTCTACCTGAATATGTTAGTTTACTCTTATTAAGTAATATGAGCATGTATAACTAGTTGTGTAATGAATAATCAATCCTTGAGTATGTTTAGTAATTAGTATGTTGAATTAGTTGAGCATGTCCGCACGTTAATCAATTTGAGCATGTTAAATCAATTACTAAACCTTGAGTATGTTAACTAATTTGTTGAGCATGTAATTAACTAGGGTAATTAGTAGACTACTAAATATAGCATGTTTGACTAATTAAAATGGAAGTATGCTTAACCAATTAGAAAAAGGATTTCTAATTTACAAGCATGTTTCCGTTATTCGTTGCTTATAGTATGTTTCCATGTTTAGCCTAGCTTTGTTCAATGAGCATGTTTAGTTGAATCGAAATTTGTCATATGTTACTTTATTTTCTTATCTTGTTCAATTCGATATCATAATTGTTCCTTGTATCTATGTTTGCTTTCAATTATTGTGATTCATTATATGTGCACTTCAATTCCAATTAAAGTTATGTTATATGCATTGTGCGTCATGTTAGTTGAGATCATGTTAATAGAAACTCAGTAGGGGGTACCTTCTCGGGGTGGTACCCACATGCATGAGTGAGGAAAATGCTAAGAACAAGAATGTTCAGGATGGGCGAGATACGCCCATCATCGAAGAAACCCTACCGGCGGGATACGTCGGAAGGAAAGAAACCCTGAAGGCAGGATACGCCGCAAGGGGAGGACCTTGAAGGCGGGATACGCCGGAGAGGGGACGAAAAAGGGAGTTAGAGGGAGGATGGGTAGCGGAACTAGTCTGCGGCTAGGCGAAGCCCCCAACCTTGACAGGAACAGGGACCTAGCTACAAGTAAATGGTTAGGCACAGTCAACTATTCCATCCCCTAAGAACACTTCAATCTCCATCTCAATGTATGAGTAAAGAATAGAAGAACGAACGTAATGAAAAGAATTGGTTTGGGTGGCCTCTATTGAAAGAAGAATTAAAGAGAGAAATGTGCATAATTGTTTTCCCCCATTTCCTTACTGGGCGAAAGCTCATGTCCTTACCTATGGTGTAGGTACAACGACAAATAGATAATAAGTAGATGATAAACACTTAATGAAGCATGGATGGATGATTTCACACGCACGAGACTCGGGCTGACCAGGCAAAGAAAAAGATGAGTAAACGGTTGTAAATCAACGATGTTTAATTGTCAAGTTTTATTTGTTAAACGTAGTGTTTAAATTGTTTAGTATTTCCTCTTGAAGGATTTCTTTATGCTTCCACCCTGTTTAGAATGATTTATTTCGTAACGCTTCCGCATATTTTATCAATTGGTTTTCATAACGAGTTTAAAGAAAGAGTCAGTAGTGTTCCAGTTAGACGCACTCTGCTATGTTTTGTTTTAAAAAGAAAGAAATTTTAAATTTTACTCATTTTAAGGAATTACGAAAATTTGAGTCG